>JAJLUZ010000032.1:0-165738 GCA_030570095.1 Kurtzmaniella quercitrusa | reverse complement strand
AGTCTGCAGACTTCACCGCCTGTTGATACGGAATTTCTTTCGATCTCGAAGCAGCGAGAAAACAGGTAGCAACAATGTTGGGCCTGATTGTATTTTGAACATCTTCGTTCTAAATGTCTGAACTATGTAGACATCGTTCGGTGGTTACCGAATACAGACCACTGGACACATACATAGGTTGGACATCTTCATATTCCACGTATATCGCACATCACGAAGGACATGTTTAGTATTGGGTAGCGTGATAGTGCCAATGCCAAGTACTGGTACCAATTCAGAACCGATACCTCGCGTGTAGAGATTGGATACTGGCTTTAGGGAGGTGAAAAGGGCCCTCACCCTACAAATGTGACAAGTGGAACCACTGTCAAGCAAAAAATAAACAGCAGTGCAAGGTACCCATGGTACTGATGTTACACAAAACCCTACTCTGATTTGAACCTGAAACATTACTCACACACTGGAAATCCAGATGACGTCTATAAGTAGCTAACTAGATCTAACTCTGAATAAACAAGCAGTTTAGCCAAAATACCGAAATAACTAATGAGCCATTTCCCTAACATGGAGGTCGTACCCGTAGTTTTTACTGCACCAGTTCGTCACCGAGCTACTTTTTCTCTTGCGTCTATCGCGGCTTCCCTCTGGTGGCTCTTGAGAAATGGGAATGCGCCTTTTGTTAAATCGGTAGAGCAAAATCTCAAGGATGGATGCGTCCCATACATACACCGCCCATCCCGCTCAGCCGCCCGCGTTGCCCTTTTCAAAACATGGGTCCAACAGTTACTGGTTGTGACTTACCAGACTACCGTAACCTCGGAAATCCCTTGGGAGCAGCTCCATCCTGAGATGTGTGCCCTTCCAGGTGTGAACTCCACGATTCTCGAAGTCGTCTCGTATAGACAGCCTCTCCTCCACCGTAATACGATGTCTCACATCTCCGTTGCTATGCTCAAGCTGCTTCAACACTCAGGTGATGCAGCGCAGTGGATCTGTACTTTAGTTCCTTGGGTTGTTCGCTTTGCTCATCTCATTGAACATTTCTGGACCTTCTGCGTTGACTGCCTCCCCTCCTACCTTGTATACTATGGCCTCGCCCTATCGTTTTACATTCTACGCCGTGGTGTATCCGCCCTCTGGTATACCAAGCAACCTCTGGATACCTTGGAAGCACTATTACAGATTGAGGAAAGTATCAAGGGACTACAAACCAAACCTAGACGCACTCGGAATCGCACATCGTCGTCCTCCCTACCGTACATTTGGCTGACCTTTCTCGTGGCCACCTCTTTTATCGGTTTGGTAGCCTCATCGATAGGCCCCCAGACGCTTTCGGCGTTGTTGCCCCCTTGCGCTACACCTACATGGCTTAAACTCGAGATCCCTCTGTTGCTGACTCTCACTAATTATCTGCAGCCTACCATAGGCCTTTCCCTGTTGCTCATCATTGCACTATTCCTTCTCTTGCGCGACACCTTTACTACGGCCCGTCCACCTCATGGGGACCGTCCTACATGGTCGCTCTACCTCACAAACTTTCTGTCTCGTGACGAAATTATTAAGGCCTTGGCCCCCCAGATTCGGCTCTGGCCTTACAACGGATCTCATCTTGTTGCTCAACTCATTACAGCGGGTCGTAAACATCATTGGCCTGATCTCCAAGCTTTCCAACAACAAAGCCAGCACATCCAGCACCTCGACTCCGTCGTGGGATTTCTTTCCTGGTTTCTAAAATGGAATGTCTCTGACGCAGAGTACCAATCACTATGCCACCTCGCTCTTTCACAAGCACAAGCTCTTAAGGAACCTGTCACCACGTTTGCTCAATTCATCGACTCTCTTCGTGTTCTTGACGCTCTTCCTTACCTCTCCCCCAATTTTCAGGTCGCTTTTATGACCTTGGTGTCCCTGGGGGCGTGGTCTCATAACCCCCGCCTTTACACACAGCTCCAAGATCTTTATCAAGAAAGACCCAATTATTGGTCCTTTATGGCGTTTCTAGACGCGCATGCTTACGAGTGGTGTACCTCTTTACCCAAGAGTACACGCACTCGCTTACCAGTACACCAAGTGCGGAATGGCCGTTTTCCACTGTCTCGTTTTTAGTTAGTTTTTATAAGAGTCTTCTTGTAGCCTCCCGACTAGTCTTTCTGTGCAAGGGGGGATGCAAGGTACCCATGGTACTGATGTTACACAAAACCCTACTCTGACACGAACCTGAAACATTACTCACACACTGGTAATCCAGATGACGTCTATAAGTAGCTAACTAGATCTAACTCTGAATAAACAAGCAGTTTAGCCAAAATACCGAAATAACTAATGAGCCATTTCCCTAACAAGCAGGTGTATATTGAGATACAGAACCAGGAAACTCACTCGTGTGATAAGAGGAGTCCTTGACAGCAGAGTAGTCCTTGGCAGCAGAGTTGACCGCGGCCTTGGTCTTTTCATCCCGAATGCGGACATAACAATGGGCCCGACGGTGACCAGATTTTTCACAGTAAGGACAAAAGAGCTGCAGCTTTTGGCCACGGGCAGCTAAAGTCGTGTCCGAGGATTGCCGAAAAGCTTTAAGACTCTGGGCAAAATTCGCGTACAGAATAGAAGAGGGAACAGCAGAACGCATATCAGTAGTGAATTTGAGACGAATGCTGTCAGGAAGAGTAGCTATCAGCTGCAATAAGGCACTTTGAAGACCGTTGTAGGTAGCCAGAATCAGTTGAAACTTCCGTGCACGAATATAGTGTGCGTCCTCTGTAGCAACAAGAGGATCAAAAGAGGGCATGTCAACGTAAAATTGAACTACATCCACGGGAGAAAACGTACCGTACAGTTCACGAATATACGTCATAGCCAGCGTATGAGTCGTGATACGTTCACTTTCAAGACTAGCTGCCACTTGAGAATCAACAAACTCGAGAAGGATATCAAACCCACGCCGATCAGCCACGTCCCGAAGATGAAGTTCCTGATCAGATGAGAGTCCTGAAGGTAAGGACTCACCCTGAAGAAATTTACGGAAGTAGGTAGGTTGAGAGGTATGGGAGCGCATATAGTAGTACTCCCAATCCTGATAGGAATAAGAATCACTAACTAAGGACGACATGCTTCTCAGGCAAGCGAAAATGACTCATAACCTTTTAAATTTTGCTTATAGTTTGTTTAAAACTCACTTCATCCATTCTTATATTTGATACAATAAGTTAATCTGATTCTGGCTAAAGAACTATCTTTAGGATTGGCTCGCACTCCTCGATTTCAACAGTTATGTTGTTATTGCATCATATCACATATATGCAGGATTTGCAACGGTTGGTAAATACCCGTATACAGGAAATTAAGGTGTTGATGGTACGAAGATATGCAGGACTAGGAGCTGAGAGAAATGCGAAATATTCAGCGCTAAGATTCATATGTCCGAAATAATATGTTCATTACCCCAAAATTCAAGGATAGGGATTGGGCAATGTCATCAAAATCCAGAGCTATTAGTAAGCAAGAATGACATCCATGAACGGGAAATTAAAGGGGTAAAATTTAAGGGGTTAAAATTTATCTACTTAAGGCCAGCCAAGTATATAGAAAATTGTTTTAATTACCTTCTTGAGAAAGAAGATTGAGAATAGTAAGATTTTTAGCCTCTACCCAGTGAAATTAAATATGCAACTTGTATTATACGAATCTAGGATCACGGAACTACATCCAAGCTATCTAAGGTAATCGACAATTTTACAGTTCTACTGAGCTACTCTGCAACAGTGTCACGTGATTAGTTGAAAAGGGAAATCTTCTCAATTATATACACTCCACACTTCTACATACACAACTAAAATTTGTTTAAATCGAAGAGTGCGAACCTATCCCTATTGGGAAGTCACGTAAAAACTCTTGAATGTTGAAATCGTGGAGTCAGCATAGTAAAATTGTGTCGCAGAGTCAATGAACAGTTGGGAGGTCTGAGTTCGTAAACATTGACGAGCAAATAAATAAGCGAGTTTCCCCACAAGTAAATAGTTCTTCGGCCCGTGTTAGAATAAATTATATACCAGATTTACATGCGTAAGAGTTCAGTTTCCATACTAAAAAGATACTAGGATAGAAGATATTGAAAATAATCTCCCTTGTTTGCAAAATCATCGACAAATTTGCTATAGTTCTGATTTTTCTGGGCGAACGCTGAACTACTATGACTTCTAAGCGCAGTCCCAAGAAGTGACAACTGGAAACATTGTTTAGTCAGAGCCACTGTACACCGTTTGTCATGAATTCTTCCAAAAATTTACCCAGCCTACCTCTGAATTTTTGTCTATAATCAGGACCTTTTTTCCTACAATTATAAGAAATCGCATAATATACATAGTTGATATCTACTAAAAAAGTGCTAAAGTTTGTAAATTGAATCTATATTAATACTGCAACCAGTCGTCAAAAGCGCAAGCAAACAAGACGTACTTGTAAACTTTATGATCTAAAAACAGTGGTGCGTCCAGTGTTATTTCTCTTAGCTTTCTTAGCCGCCTTCGGTCCTTCACCGGTTTCAGCGTAAGGATTGAAGGATCGCTTCTTTTTGAAGTCTTTCTTTCTACCGCTGTTATCAATCATAATTTTATCGGCAGTCAGATAGTCAATAACGGGTTCATCGTTCGCTTTTCCCTTCTGAGATGGAAGAGATTTATGTTTTTTCCTCAATGAGATAAGCTCATCCTTGGAAGCATCGAAAAAGTCGGGACTTTTTTCTACGGCTTCATGTCCTTCAACTTCTACTTCTGGAAGTATTTCCGTTGGCGTTTTCTTTGCGGTTTCATCAATATTTTGATGGTGAACAACTACGTTGAGATTGTGATTTTTGAATTGTTCCTCAATTTTATTCTGCCTTTCTCTGACCTCTTTTGAGCTGTGCTTAATGGTTTGGTGCTTATTGGAATCATATTCAATCGAAAATTCAGGTCTGTTTTGGAGGATATCAGATAAAAGAGAAGAAGTCTCGTTCAAGAGACTGGAAGATGGGTTCACACCCTCCAAATTTTTGAAAGCCTCCCCAATATATTGAATTACTGAAGGGTCTGGTTGGTCAGCATTGATGAACGCGGAATCGTTTCCTACTGTGTTGCTCAATTTATCAACCTCCTCCCAATCAAGTTCTTCCATATGTTGATGTGTTTCCTGAATCAAATTTACGATTTCAGAAACGTGTACTCTCACAGCCTCCGGAATGTGGCTGGAAACGTTGAAAACACTTTGACTACTCACAGGCAATGGGAGTAAAGATAGAGAGACCAAGAACTGATTAGGCATGATATACCTCACCGACTCATCTGACTTCTTTGCAATTTGATCTCTCCATTGGTAAAGCGCGCTAATGAGAGATTTTCTGTGTCTCGGAACATTATACTGGAGCATTATTGACTGATATGGTTCTTTTGAATTGTTGGTCATAATGGGACAACATACCCCATTTGAAAGGGTAGAAGTCGGACGATATTTGGTGTATTCGAATCGCCTTTTGGCTACATCCCTTGAGTTTGCCAAAACCTCTTGCATGGCACCATCTTTGGCTCCAAGCAATTTGTTTCTCATTTGGTCATATATGTTTAGCAAAAAGTGAGTATCGGAACGTGCATAGGCCATCATTGGAGATGGAAGTGGTCGCAACCTCCAGTCTGCCAATTGATATTTTTTGGAAGTCTTGAAGTTTGCATATGTCTCCAAAAGATAAGCCAATGAGAATTTGGGGAATCCTAGCTTTTTCAGGGCATGGTAAGTGTCAAAGAGGGAGACAACGTACAAACCCAAGTCTCTCTGCAACCAAATGATATCCATAAATGCACCGTGGAAAACTTTCACAACTTGAGGATCAGTGAAGATTGTATTCAAAGGCTCCAAGTCATCTCTGAGTTTTATGGTATCGATAACCCAATCTTTTTCCCGCGAAGAAAGCTGCATTAAGCACACAATACCATAGTATGTTCTGTAATCGTGATGTTCAAGATCCACGGCGATCTCTCCCACATTTTGCAACTCTGCAATCATGGCTGCTAATTGATCTGGTGTCTCTACCCAAGTTGCTGACGTTGATTTCCAATCTTGTGATGGGATTGGATCCAGAATTTGCAATATCGAGTCAGGATATGGCTGTTGAAGTATTTCAGTTTCATATGGCTGGTTATAGTGATCTGGGTCTTCCTCCTCGTGGACAAGGGCAGTGGATTCCTCAAAGGGCACCAATGAATGTGGTTTACTTGTTATCTTCGGCTTGAAAGGATGTGATTCCAGATTGTCAACTGGTATTTTGAAAGATTCTTGCGGTTTGGTGGTCACCTTACCCAATCGGCCAGCATCTGGTCCTTCTTCGAGATATTGGACGTCGTTGCGGCCAGTGCTCCGCAAAGCGCTATCAAGCTCAAAGTCGACTTTTTCAAAGAGCAGATCGAGGACTTCAGAGGCCTGTTTCCATGTGAACGATTCAGCTCCAAACGGAATAGGGTCGGTTCCTGGCACCGATGCCTCTATAATTCGATTTGCGATACCCAAGAGCCTCTCCCCGGAGGCGTCTATTTTCAGCGCAAGCTGTGGATCCAACGAGCCATGGAACTTGACATCTTGGGCCCCCAATGAGGTAGCACAACGCACCACCTTGACGACCTCAGCAAGCACGTCTTTGAAAGCGTCTACCATAGTTAAAAGAAGCATCGCATCTCAACTCAACTGACTTCTGTTAGTATCTGGACAATATGCAGTACCCGCACCCAAATTCGCTTACTCATCTCATCGCACCAAGAAAGATTTTAGATAGATCTACCACAGCAAAAATGTATACCTGTAACCTGTGTGGGTTGGGTTTCCCGGCCCCTGAGGACCAGAGAAGTCACATGAAGCTGGACTGGCACAGATACAACCTTAAACGACGTGTTGCCCAACTTCCACCGATCGACGAAAGCACATTCAACGAAAAAGTTGCTGTATTAGGAGGCGAGGGTGTGCAAAATGAAGATGAAAGCAAGCCTTTGACCAAGAAAGAGATCAGAAGACGTCAAAAAGAGGATCTTTATGAAAAAAAGAGACAGATTTTGGAAGTTGCGAAGCAAAATATGTTGAAGCAACTGCAAAATGGCAACGTTGAGAGTCTGGCTACTACTGCTGCAACTGAAGCAACTGAGGTAGCAACTCCCCAAACCCCAGCCGAAGAAAGAGGTGTCCAGGACGACGAGGAGATAAGTGAGGAGCAACTAGCAGAGAAATTAATGGCAGCTAAGCTTGCTAACCAAGTTCACATAGAGCCTACAACCTGTTTGTTTTGCGCTCCTAAGTTAAAGAGCAACTTCGATACAGTTGATGATAATATCACTCATATGTTCAAGGCCCATGGATTCTACGTTCCCGAACAGAAGTACATTGTCGACAAGGAAGGGCTCTTGCAGTATCTTGGTGAAAAAATAGGTTTGGGTAATGTTTGTCTTGCTTGTACTTACCAGGGTAAGAACTTAGAGGCAGTACGTGAACACATGAAGACCAAGAGACATATGAGATTGCCATATGAAAAAGAAGACGAAAAACTCGAAGTTTCTCAGTTCTACGATTTCTCCTCATCATATGCTACCGAGAACACACTGGAAAATGCTGCTGATGAAGAACAAGAAGGAGATTGGGAAGATGTTTCTGGTGAAAGCGACGATCTGGACGATGATGATTTACCCCCTGTTAATGACTCCGCACTTTTACAACACGGCCATGAGCTTATGCTTCCATCTGGTGCTGTTATAGGTCACCGTTCTATGGCGAGATATTATAGACAGAACTTGGCTCCAGAGAGAATATTGCTGGAGGGACAAGGAACGGTCATTGCCGCAGAGACTAGACATATGCTCACGGTGAAGGACAGACACGAATTGGCAGAAAAGAAGAGAGCTTGGGGCAGAGAGAAGAAGAGGGACGATGTTAATGACAGAAGAGCAGCCAAATTCATAAACAACCAGCCCCATTTCAGAGACCCGTTGTTACAATAGTGCATTAGTAATGAATTCATTTTTATCATATTTCGTAGTTATCTATCTATCTATCTATCTATTTGTATATATATTTGCTCTTTTAAAAGAAGGCTCTAGATCATTAACAGAATACCCAAAAATACGAAATCAACTAGACCATTGATCAACAATGACCAGGCACCAAAAAAAAGCAATTTGGGTGAAAAAACTGTCCAGATGAACAAATGATATCTAAGGTTTACACATGAACCAACAAGAGCGACAGCGCTAGTAGCATAGAAGGTCAAAGTGACCAAAAACTTCGTTTTATATACTCTCAAAGCTAATGACCGGTTCTGGCTTAAGTCCGTCGTCTTCTTAGCCTTAAATGCAAGAATTCTGTGCTCCAATAGCCACCCGAAGGAGGTTAAAGACCAGAATATCGGCCCTGTGAAATTTGAAACGAACGTCAATACGCCAACAACATACACATTGTAAGAGCTGATACCATTGTAAGCGTTTGAGAGGTCTACGGTGGCCAACAGGTTGGTATTTCCAACCGAGAAAAAACTGACTTGTTGTAGCGCAAGTGTAAATGATGACACAACAAGAATAAACTGATCCATATTGGATGCAAGCCGCTTTTCGTTATCCTCTATTATCTTGGCAAACAGGAATCTTATCAAGAGGAACACTAAATACACTGGAATCTGCTCAGCACGAGTTTGGTGCACTAAGAAAATGGTGATAATGTTGCAAATATCAGTGTACATTCCAACGGTAATCTTTCGGTACTTTCCAATGACAATTCTCAGTACGACAAGTAAGAGCTCAGAGTAAACGAATAATCTTGACATTTGTACGAGCACACCCAGGAGCTGTAGTTTAGATGCTGTATCAGGGTTGACACCAAAAGATTCCACAGTCCATTTCATATGCAAAGTGAGCCAAGACGGAATGGTATTGCCATCTATCGAGTGTTGGCAAAGTTTGAACAGAAACGAGAGGGATGCAGTTACAAACGTGGCAATGAACGACAAAAGAGGACCAATATCATTCGGATTTCTTTCAGAGAAGCTAAAGTTAGCCAGGGAAAACGTGTTCACAAAGCCTCCTTGACAGAATGACAAGATTGAAAGAATGGTGAAGGTGATAAGATTCAAAATCCATAAAACCGAGGGGTTTTCTAAGAAGAATGCGGAGAGGGTGTAGGGAGTTTTAAATTTTTGGCCTGTGTTGGAGAAAGCTCTGATGATTCTTATACATGTTAGAATTATCAAAAACGATCTTTTTGATCGATACAGATTGAAATAGAATAGGGCGGCCACAAAAATTGTCAAAAAGAACCACCAAAGCTGATGTTCTTCTTCAATAAATGAAGAAGCAAAGAAGTTTGTGGAGTATAATCCAATAAACCCCAAAAATCCCCACGAGAAGAATTTGTCAGCGAGCGTTTGGAATACGAAGTATTTAATGTAAAGAACAAGCGATACAAACATGGCGACCACCAACAAAAATAACCCATGCCAGATGCTATCCATATCATAATTGGTTGCCGAACTGGCCAATCGGCTTTGTGCTCCGTACAAGAAGGTATATATATCATTGATCTTTTTCAGTCTCAAAGCGTCCACCCATTGAGCGTACAATTCATCCACATCTTGATCCTGCTCATTGTCTTGGTCGAAGTTTAATTTGTACTTCCCTTCCACGAGCTTTCTAATTTGCTTCTCGTTCTCTAAAAGGATCTTCAGCTGTTGATCAGGATTCCACAAGCCCAAAATCTCTTTGATGAAAACACCAAGGGAATTCTTTGGGATCGGGAAGTCCAAAAGAGCTGCTATGGTTGGGATCATATCTATTTGCTGAATTTTACGATAGTAAGAATAGTCTGATGAAGTCTCCAAAGGACTGACCAAGCCAAGATTCAATTTCTTGAATTTGGGAGAAATGAATACAAGACCGGCGTTCGTTTCCCCTGCAGAAGAGCCACCATGGTTGCCCACCTCATTCATCCCGTGGTCCCCCATCAAAATTATCAAGGTATTCTCGTCAATTGAGGTTGCATCATATACTCTGCGCAAAATACCGTCCATCTCTTTCTGTTTCTCTTTCATGAATACGGACTTAGGTCCACCTTTGTGACCGATGTGGTCCAAGCCTAAATAGTGCAAAATCAAGGCATCCCAGTCAGGCTTTGCTTTGAAGTCAAGAGCTGAATCAAGATGTCTTGTTACGTTATTGTCTACCTCCGTGAAATCGCTCACAAAGAAAGAATTGGTTCCATCAGTCTCGGTGAAAAATTCTTCCGCTGGGAAGAGCTTGAGCCAGGTATCATCACCGTAGAACCGTATTCTCTTGCCATTATCTTTGTAACGAAATTGCCGGATCCATGAGTCCTGAGCTGAGAGACCCTGTGAATTGTCCTGATCGTCTGCAACATTTAGAATGGCATCCAAAAAGCTCGGGGTTCCTCCAGTGGTGATACCCTTGAGACGTGGTAAAGTCACGGTGGGAGGGTTCAGGAATGCAGTAAATGGAACTGCAGATCCGTCAGATATCAACAGATGAAGAAACTTCATGTCCAGGTCCGTTTCGGAGAACATAAAGTCCGCCCTCATGGCGTCCACCACCATCAACACCATATTGGAGAACTGAGGCGAGCCTTTCACGGAAAACGGCGAGTGAGCATCCTGAAACGTGGCGTATCCTGGGAGAACCACCTTGGAGGGAAAGAATCCTTTAAGAAACACTGCGAGACCCACAATGTGGACCACTAGGACCGTCAATAAGGCCAACCACCGCATGCTACTGGAAAACGTGTTGACCTGCACCTGTGTGGTAATGAAATAAACCCGTACACCATTCGTTGTGGGGAGAGATGGTTTTCGGAAGGGTCCCCCCTCATTGCGAGCGCTGCAGGAGCCTCGAGTTGCCCGAAACGAGAGCCAGCTATCGGGCCCAAGAAATTAATGGTCAAGTGTTGTGATGGATTCCGCTCTAGCGGAATTGAGTTTCACAATGACTTCCTCAGCAGTCTTAACAAGCGCTCAACACAACTGACGCGTGGTATTTGATGGTACTACAGGGAAAATGTTGCATTGAAATGACTACCCAAAGCAATTGATTAGGCATATTAATAAAGAATTCGAAAACTTTGCATGATAGTGGTTCAGTGTTCTATTTGGAAATGGTTCCTTCACGAATAGGAAAGTGGCTGCGTCAACGGTTTTTTTTTAGATTCTCTCGCCGAAACTTATCTTATCTTTTAGGGTCCAGGGCATTTATCTTTTAGCATAGCGTCTTTCGATGGCTCTTCGTACAAAATAGGAATTTCCATGCTTCAGGTGGAAAATGGCATCCACTTCATCAATTTGACAGGGAACATTGCACTGCAATTTCCTTCTTCAGCCAATATATGTTAGAACCTACGAGGGTCTACGTTTTAGCAAATATGTTTAACATTTGACTTTTTTACTACACCACTATTGAACGTTTAATTTCAGAGTAATTTAGTAGATTGCAAACAAAGTAACCATGTCTCAGAATCTCTACATTCTCATAACCTTATAAACAGTACAGCCCACGATGTTTGCGGTGGAGTACCCTCTCCCACAACGCATTCAGGTATTCGTATCACTTTGGGGGACCACCAAGATTAAGCATCGAATTTATCCGACCAATCAGAAGTTCACCAGGACCGCGCGGGATTTTGACCGGCGAAGGTAATTAGTACTACCAGAAGAGTTGCAATGGTTAAGATCCAAGAGTGTGGCAGAACAACCGATACTAATGAAATGAGTACTCTACTGGTCTTAAGAACGCCGTGGTCTACTTAGTACTGACTACATTGGGGTTGATTATCTCATCGCAATGAACTACCTCAAAAAGGCAAATATATTAGAAGTCGCCCGTCTGCATGAATCGCCTAGAACGGCTTTCCGCTATGGTTCCAGAGTGGTGTAAAAACACGATGAGATTTACGGAACGTGACTAGAGCGCCGAGACACCTCCTCTTTAAAGTGGAGTAGTATTTTTAAGCCCAACAGGGAAGGCGGTTTGATGGGAACGATAGATATCTCTATGATTAGCTCTGTGAACTTGATTTCCTATGGTTCAAGAATGCTGTCCTGAGAAGGACTTCTCTAGGGAATACATCAAACCGTTTTCTCTCTTTATCAGCACCGAACATCAAATCAATGTTAGCGAATAGAATTTATTTTTACTAACAGTTATAATAGATAAGGAGTCAAAAAATAATACTTATCACCAGAAAAGCAATGCGCGGCATGAGCTAAATCAAAAGAAAGAATAGAATATATAAGAAATCAGGGCAATCCGACATTGATTTCGTATATTATCAACGGATCCTGATAGATCTCGATTGTTTTGTTGGTGTTTATTGGGTTTTAGCATAGGACTAGCCGTAACGCCTTACCAGAGAATTGATCTGTAGATTCTTATTAGCAATATCGACATCCCCTCACTATTGCTCCAGCAGAAGAGCCCTACTCATCGACCGGTCATCCTCGATTGTTTCAGATTAAACCAAGCAGTAGCCTTCCAAGTTCAAAAATAATCAAGTGCAATGTCTAAGGGAAATTCAGGAACTGCAACTCCAGCCTTACATTCTGTAACTTCTCAGGTGCAGGTCGACCAACTTCACATCACCTCCATTTTATCCAACAAAGGTATAACCATCAATGTGGATCACGAAATTGATGCTGATGAGGCCAAAATTTTAGCCCTCGGATACAAACAGGAATTCAAGAGAGAGTTCTCTCTTTTCTCTGTTTTCGCGGTCTCTTTCTCTGTGCTCGGGTTACTTCCTTCCATAGCAGCATGTTTTGACTACCAGCAATTAGTGATTGGTATTTCGCCCATCCCATGGTTGTTGGCCGTCTTCTTCATCATCTCTGTTGCCCTTTCGATGGCTGAAGTAGCGTCGGCTTTCCCAACCTCTGCCGGTACCCCATACGCAGTGTCGCAGCTTGCACCAAAGAAGTGGGCTCCGTTTGCTACATGGATTACTTGTTTCGCCAATTGGATGTGTCAAATCACTGCAGCCCCATCGGTAGATTACTCCTGCGCTTCATTGATCCTTGCTTTGTATGCATACAGCTCCAACGGGTCGTACTCTCCTACAAATGGCCATGTTTATGGCTTGACCACGGGTATTATGGTTGTCCATGCATTTATTTCTTCCTTGCCAACCAAGTGGCTTGCCACTTTCAACACCACCGGAACTGCCATCAACATGATCTTCTTGGTCATTGTATTCATCATCATTCTTGCTGGCAATGAGAGACAATCTCTCAACGAAGGAGCCACAAAATGGAATACCAACGCACAGGCTTGGGGCTTGGATAACCAAGCCGAATGGCCACAGGGTATCTCGATGCTCATTTCTTTCTTGGGTGTTATCTGGGCGATGTCTGGTTACGACTCTCCTTTCCATTTGTCTGAAGAATGTCTGAATGCTTCGGTTGCTGCTCCTAAGGCCATTGTATTGACCGCTACTTGTGGTGGTCTTATTGGTTGGTTCTTCATGCTTGCCATTGCATACACTTGTTACGATTTGGAGATGATCTCTGAAGACCCACAGGGATTGGGGCAACCATTCATTACGTATCTTACCCAAATCCTCAAGCAGAAATTGGTATACGCGGCTGGGGCTATGACTGTAATCCTGGGCTGGTTCATGGGTTGCTCTTGTATGCTTGCAGCCCTGAGAGTCACATACTCTTATTCCAGAGATGGCCTTTTCCCACTTTCCAGATTCTGGAAACAAGTGAACCCACTCACCACCACTCCAATTAACGCTGTATGGATTAATTGGTTCCTTGGCCAACTTTTGCTCTTGCTTATGTTTGCTGGTGACACCGCAATTGGTGCCATTTTCTCCGTCGGTGGTATTGCTGGTTTTTTCTCTTTTACAATGCCCACATTGTTCAAGATCTTCTGTCTGAGAGACTTCCAGAGAGGTCCTTGGCATTTAGGTCGCTTGCTGACTCCAATTGGTTGCGTCTCAGTGGCATTCGTTGCAGTGATGATTCCAATTTTGTGCTTCCCAACAGTTAGAGGTAAAGACATGACTTTGGATGACATGAACTGGACCTCCCTTGTTTTCTTCGGACCGCTTCTTCTTGCAACTATCTGGTGGGTTGTTGATGCTCACAAATGGTACATTGGTCCACGTTCTAACATTGACGAAGCAGACCTCATTTACGATGACGAGGTTTTGGATGGTGTTGAAAATGAGAAGCCAATTCTCATTGACAGTAAGACCAGCGATTAGGCTGCTAAATTCTCAATAAATAATTATGTGTATTATGTGATGTAAAGATAAAACTTTTAAATAGTTGGCAAACAGAAGATGAATCGTTCTCTTAAAAAGACTCAGAGATAAATCGCTCACTTTACAAAGGCAATTCGTATATGAGGCATTTTAAGTTTGAGCAATTTTGAAATCGTAGGCATTTAAAGATATGAGGCAATTTGCCAAATACTTGCTCGAAGGGAGTACGTATTCCCATTATTTGCCGAAAAACAGAGAGTATGTAGCCAACAGAAAAGGAGATTTACATCTATGAAGAAACTACAGACATATACTTAAAATCCATCGATTGAGACGTTTGACAGGATAACAAAGGTTAGGTTATTCCTGAGCCTATAAACATGTATGTGATTAATAGCCATCTTTAATTTCGAATGCCCCATGTTTGAACTTTTCTCCTGTTTTTTTGCCATAATCTGTAGAATCATGGTAATTCTTCACTCTTTGCCGAACATATTCGGTGCCCTTGATTGGCTCTACCTTTCTGTACAAACCCAACCGTTTTAAAAGAGGGGAATCCACAACACTGATCTCGCTGGATGGCCTCAAGAAATAGAAAGTACCTATTCTTGGGGTATCAATTTGGTCAGGAGGAGGTCTCAAAACTCTGTGTACTGTCGATTTAAAGTATCCCCCACTCCAGAATGAAAGGGTATCCCCAATATTGCATATGATGCCGCCATGTACCGGCTTTATATATTTCCATTCGCCATTGGAAAGCTGAATCTGCAAACCAGCAACGACCTGATTAAAAAGTAAAGTCAAACTTCCAAAGTCGGTATGTCCACGAGTCCACACATTCTCTACCTTCTCATCGTCTAAAGAATTTCGTGGATGGTATTTCATGTACCGTAAGTGATCATCACTAGGCTCATCGTAAAGATGTCTCGAGGTGAAGTAATCTTCTGGAACCTCCAAAATTATTGCGAAAAGAACTAAAAGCTTTTGGGAAACTTCCCAAGACCTTTTAGAAAAGGTTTCTAACTTCTCCCGATAATCTCCAATAAACTTTTGCTTGTAATAGCTTTCAAAATCTTTATTTTTGGTGAATTTGGGAATGTTGAGAGTTTCTACATTGTCTCTTACTTTGGTTCCAAAGATAGTTTTAACGTCTTTAGGTTTGTAACCAAAATAATTGCCTGCAGGGAAATCGACCTGCTGTTTTAATTTATCTTCCAAGGGGTAGTTATCAAAAAATGTCTTCCCCACCGCAAATTGATCGTTTATATCTTCTTGGGTAATTCCTGATCCTACTACTGCCCAAAAGCCGTCACGCTTCACTGCTTCTCCCAATTCTTTTGCTAATTGAATTCTGCCTTCCGGGGACTCAAAATTACTCAAATCTATGACAGTCAATTCCGCCCAATCAAGAGGATATTTGGTCTCCTTAGGAGGGACCCACGGTTCGTATCCAACTGTCATGATACTGCCAATTCATGGGTTAACTGCAGATTTATACATTCTGCAGCCAAAATGTGTGGCTCATGGTTTGCATACTGTCATCAAAAAGGTTGCAAATTCTCACGAAGTTCGCAAATGCTGTGGCGCTGATAACGTCCCACCCGAACCGGGTGGTGAATATATCGGCTCAGCGAATAAACTTGATGCAAAGATGATGCAATAGATAATAACGATTTGGTCCTCAAAAAAAGAAGAAAAGTATATTAGGCTCCAAAATCTTATCAATGCGTTTTGAAATTAAAGATGACTTTGGAAGATAAAAAGGAATCAAACACTACTATCGAAATCTCAAGTAACTCCTTTCAATATGATCAAGAGGATAATGAAAAAGAGTACAAAAAGGCTTTACATAAGATCGATTTGCGAATAGTTCTTGTTTATTCAATTGTATACTTATTTACTCAAATCAATAAGAACAATGTTTCGAATGTTGCTATTATAAACATTGAAGCGGGTCATGGTATAAAGAAGGAACTTCATTTGAATTCTCAACAATGGGCCTGGGTTCTTTCCGCTTTCTACTATCCCTACTTATTCTTCGAGCCTTTGTCGACATTACTTTTGAAGAAGTTTACCCCTAGGGTTTGGCAATCCCGAATTATTCTTACATGGGGTTTAATTTCCATGTGTCAAGCAGCTGCGAAATCTTTCTCCGGTATCGTTGCTGCCCGCTTCTTTCTAGGTTTAGCAGAGGCTGGCTATTATACACTGGTTTTGTATCACCTTGCATTCTGGGTAAAGCCCACCGAGCTTCCTCAGAGGATAGCAGCTTTCTATTCTGTAGGTATGTTAGCAGGAGCTGTCTCTGGAATTTTGGCTTACGGGATCTCGTTTTTAGATCAAAAGAGGAATTTAAGTGGATGGCAATGGGTTTTTATATTCGAGGGTATACCTACGCTTCTTCTCGGTATTTATGTAGTGTTCTTTTTACCCAATTTTGTCGAAGATTCTTCTTTTTTAACTGATCATGAAAAATTTCTTCTCCTTAAATACCTCCCTAAATCGGCCCCTTCTTCCAAAGACAGATTTTTCGACTCCGTCCAAATTCTTGAACTATTAAAAACACCAACTTTCTATACCTATGGAGCTTTATGGTTTTTTCAAGGAATTGGTGGTTGGGGAATGTCATTCGTTTTGCCATCAATCATTTATGAGTTGGGATTCACTGATACCGCAAAGACCCAATTAATGTCAATGCCCCCTTCCATTGTGGGTTGCATAATTTTGAATATTTTGGGATACTTGCTTCATCGAAAATGGATCAGAGCATTTCCCACCGCCCTCTTTATGTCCATTATACAAGTGGTGGCATATATTGTTCTTTTAACAATCAAAAGTTCTGCTGGAAAGTACGCCATGTTGGTAGTTGCTACCGCAATCTCAAATTCTTTGTATCCCGTTCTCTGGCCCGACAGAATGAGAGTGGTGAAGGGTACGAGTTCATCCGGTCTAGCAATCGGTATCACTAATGGTCTTGCTCAGTTTATGGGTATAATCGGTCCTCAGATTTACCAATCTAAATATGGGCCAACTTATCATGTTAGCTATGCCTGCTCCATTGCTCTTTGCAGCATGGTCAGCTTGTCAATACTTGCTACTTGGATCTTGGTCGCAAGAGGTAATTTATTAGATACTGAAGGTGCTTATAGGGATGACGAATCAAAGGGTTCTGCAGACGTGGTGAAAAATAGTGAGACATTGGGTACAAAAGATTCACTCTGATCATAATATATAGTATATTATTAATGGAAATGACTTGGCTAATCTAATTATTCTTTCTTGTAAACCAATTCCGCGTGGACCAACATTAAAACCCCCGAGTCGTCATTCTTCCAGTCTTGAAGGGCTTTGATCAGGCTGTCTAAGGTCTCTTTACGACTAGAGTAATCCGAATTTTTTCCGTCCTTGATTCTATTTGAGAACATGTCTGCCCAACGAGCACGCTCTTCAGCTGTGCTTTCAAACCAGACCAGTCCAGTCATGTTGATTCTTTTTGGGTCGTATCCAGCATTAATGGCTCTTTCCTTAAGCATTCTACCTGCCGTCAACAGCGTTGACAGGTCTTTCAGGGCATTCAACCAAATACCCTTGACAGCATCCGAATACTTCCCGGGATATATCACTGTCATAGCAGAGTCTGCATCTTTGACAAGTACATATCCACCAGGTTTACAGACTCGGTGCATTTCTTGCAACGCAGTAATTGGATCTTTAAGATGGATGATGACTTGCAGAGCATGGACAATATCAAACGAGTTGTCTCCAAAGGGAAGATTAAGGGCCAGAGCTAGTTGGAACAGCACCTTCTCTGAGAGACCAACCTGACTACTTGCAATATCAATCAATTCCTGGGTGGGCTCCACTCCAACAACCTCATCAACGTAATTGGCGAAGTCTTTCAGAATGGTACCAGGACCCAGGCCGACATCTAAGAGTTTGTCAGATTTTTTCAAGTAGGGAATAACGTAAGATACAGCATTGGAAACAGTTCTCCAAGCGTGAGTGTCAGAAACCAGTTTGTCGAAGCCTTTGTTGTAATAATCTTGATCAGAAGACATAGAGGTGCTACGGTATATAGTGTGAATAAGAGTGTTAGAAGATGTGCACTGCGAAATTGCTGCAGATGGACTTGTATTTATAGTTTTTGAGATTTGTAATTACCTTTCACATGACGTAATTCGATCACGGAAAAAAAAAATTCAAACACATCTCCTCTGTCTAGAATCACCGTTGAAGATGCTTGAACAGCCTATCTATATATAAAAAATTAGGACGTATATGATATATTATGAGTCTTTTTAGTAGCCGTAAATTCAGAAAGAAAAACGAATATATTATGAGATGCTTTGAGAAGACATTTCCGGTCTTTCATTATTTGGGCGGGTTTTCCATAAGCCAGCTGACCTCGTTAGCAATAACACTGCAAATGTACCCAGTATCCTTATCTTCGAAGTTGGTAAACGGAATTTTTTCGTAGCACAATGCTCGCTGCATATTTTTCCACATTTGGAGCTCGAAATCACCTCCTTTGAGAGGCCCATTTTGGTACCTGTATTCACTGTACATTCTCCAACCTAAACGCATTGTTTGGTGGTCAAAAATGTCAGACTTAATGAGCGAGTCAGGCTCAAGTTTGGGGAAATTGCAATGCATAAAGAGGTATGGTAAGTCATTGTTTGCTGTGAAATGTTCGTCATCCAAAGATTCGACTGCCTTTTCTAACTGTGTGGCACTGAGTTGAGGGTTGTTTAATTGAGGAATCTGCAACTGGAATTGTTCATAGTCCAGCTCCGGATTTCTTTGCATCATTGCAACACCACGGAAACCTGAATTATGGAAAAACCCTAATGAACGCACATTGGTTACCACTTGGTAGTAGGGGTCTTTGACCACAAGAGCGGCAGCCAAAAAGGTATCTTTGTCTCCCTCACCTGCCTCACCAGTAGTGAGTAACTTGTAGTACGCCCTGAGGCCGTATACATTATAATAAAGCAGAAGAAGCAAGGTTTTGGAGTGTGTTTTCTTGTTAACCAACAACTGACCCGATTCTGTCAGCGGATTTACCATGGTTCCTTCAAATTCATGAAAAGAGCTAGCCTTCGACATGCCAGCGGACAATTGTATGGGCGGGATCGGGAACGAGTCAATACGAATCCGTTTAAGTTCGTTGACTTTGGTGCCAGCGATATCGTAAAACAGCGGATGTGTTGTCCGCTGCCAGAAGTCGGGCCAGGTGACCAAACCATGCTCCTGGTACACTTTACTAGTAAAGAGAAAGTCTGGGTTATCTAAGGGCACGTTATCGGAATCGAGAAGCAATACATTTTGGAACAGCGAAACTACGAGAGCAAGGGACTTGAATTGGTACGACTTGTAGCGTTCCTTTGCACGAAGCATGGCTTCCTCACCCAAAATGGCCGGAATTACCACACATCGAGCGTTCAAGCGTGGAAGTACCCTCTTACAGAGATAGAGCTCCTCCTCGTAAGCAGCCCAAGTGGGCATGACAAGCTCGATAGGCAGCTTGCTTCCGGTATCCCTGAGACCCATAATAGAAACGTACGCGAGCCAGGTGAATCGTCCACCTCCAATGAACACAATCCCATTAGTTTCTGGGGTGTAAGGAAGAGCGTGAGGCATGGTTCCCATGTAAAGAGAGTGCTTGGCCTTAAGTTCAGCAATAGTTTCGTCGGAAATGTCGATCCTTTGTAACAAATTGGCCTTGGTCATAGTATCAGTAATGGATTGTCCATGCTGACGACCTTGAATGTCTTTAGCAGAAACCTCTGGAGCCAGGGCAGCAAGCGCTGACATGGCTTGAGTCCAGTATTCATGGATATCAGCATCCACGTGGTGGTCTCTGAAGCTTGTAGAGGCAGTATTATACACCGCATCACTCCAGTTTCGATAGTAGACAAGAACCGCGGCGGCTGAGAGCAATAATACCACGGTAAAGAGTGCTCTGCTGGTCTGTCGCATGGTTGCGGTGGAAAATCTCTGGATCGAAAAGTTTTAGGCCGCGCGTCCAGTGGAGATAAGACGCGAAAATAATGCGGCAGAAAGATAGGGAAGGAGATGATTCGGAGTGCGGTAACTGAGGTATCTGCGAAATGAGGTAGTTTTTGCGGTCGACGAGAACTTTTGATGCTTGATCAATGAGAGTAGTGGATTGAGAATGAGAATTTCGATGAATCTTAGTGATCCTCAGTTCAGGTCAATTTTGGACTAAATTTGGAAGTGATTTGGATACCATGATATACGGCAGTATAACAGCGTTTGCGTCAAGGGTAAAATTTTCTAATGTGGCACAAGGAAGCAGTTGAAGGAGGAGCGGCATGAGAACAATAGATTTACTAGATTGTCGCTGTGGCAGAGGAAGCTCGGGGCCCCTAATCCTTCATGCAAATAGGTTGGTTTGTAATTAGAGACGATCAGCGGTTAGAAGGATAACGTGGCCGTGCGCTACGATGCCCTGCGCTACGAGGCCCTGCGCTTGGTACGGCGCATGCAAGATTATAGTTTGGCCTTCCAGAATATGCGTCGCAGATCGTAAAACCCTCAAGACACCCCAACCACTGCGAAGGAAGGAAAGGCGGAAGTTCGCGACACGCAAAAGCTTCTTCAACTGTTTAGTGTTGTGAGGTCACTTCTCTGAACTTTCCCAGCAGCAATCTATTTCTTTCCCGTTCTCTCGTCAGTTCACATGTCGGTTTGATACCGCAACGACATTATTTCTACTCGATTACTCTCTTCCTCAACTGGAAAGACAACCCCAGCTTCCGCCATTCCTCACGCTGTTTGGCCCTTTATTTCTCTCTTCTCTGCAGCGCGGAACACACCTACTCCGTATGCAAGTCCTGTCCAACGAACTACTTTTAAGCTCGCGTGACCAAAGTGTTTCGTTGTCCACCGAGGTGGTCACTTTTAGCTCATCAATCTATAATATGCTTGATTCTCCGTATTAATCCGTAAATTACCAGAGTTCCTACACGAAGTTAAACACATGAATTACATATGAGAATAGGATTGTCACTTCATTATATCTGCCCTTCAATCCACTTGGTGACCTTTTCGCTAATATCTATCAAACTCCATGGCCGGTACACGACCGAGAGATTAGTAAGAGCAGGATATACGATGGCACCGGTTATGTACCTGTTATGGGCCCAGCAAGATACTCCAGTCTACAGGATTTGCCTGCGTTAACAAGGACTTCCCATTCGATTTCTATCCGTAGACCTCTATTTTTGGCTCCACGTTGATGACTCATTCTCTTTGCATCAACATTGCCAACACCGGAGTCTCAGCCCTATTTCTGATTTTCAAGCTGCCGCTATCTTTCTGGTTCCCGCGGATATCTCCCGCATCTGCCCCACTACCATCGCTATTTTCAGTTTCTCTCACTTATCTTCGAAGTTATCGGGCTACGTAAAAAATTAGATGGTGTTGTTAAAGCCCCGCGGGTAAGTCATGTCGCCTCCTGCCATACAATAGCGGGAACCCGACGGTAATGACCTTCGCAACTTGTTTGCTGCCTAAGAGGGGGAGGGGGAGGGGTACAGACATCCAGTTACTCCGGAAGGCTTCGACAGACTTGGTTCATGATCTCTTACTCATGTCTAAGCTGTCAATCTCTCTCGGTTGATCTCTCCCCGTCTAATCTCTATCTATTTCATCTCTACGCATCGCTTTATTTTTTAGATATCCACAAAATTCCTGTCGCAATCAGGTTGAGCTCCATGTCACAATTAATATACACATACGTGCAGCCGTGCTTCTTTGTAACTGAAGTCCACGAGCCTCTCTATATCTCTCTACGTAATTATCCTTTCTCGAGCAATCATTCAATCAAAAAACCCCCATCCCCTAAACAATCAATTACTCCCCGTCTTTCCCAGTTTCCACCTCATCCTTCCACTATTGTAGCGAGCACACCCCGCCTGATAACTCCCGTCATCAGGTATTGTACCATCGCTATTCGCTATTGTTATGCACAGCGCCATCTGCTGTTTGTCTTCATGGGTCCTATTGGACGCATTGTCTCGGACCCTGATGGTCCTGTCTATGAATCACATGCTGACATCCAAAAAAATGTGGCCAGTCCATCTCATACCCTAAATATCGACTTAACCACCTTTACCTATCTCTTTATCTACTTTCATGTACCTTATTCCCCATCACTGCGTCCGCCTATCTACCTATCCGTAAACTCTCTCACCCGTTCTCACTCTTTATCTATTTAACCACATATATAAACATGTCTCCTTATCATCCCTTCCCGCATATCGTCGCCCCGATCCACCGGTTCCTGTTTCCTTCGCCCATCTCTTTTCATGAGGGTTCCCCAGTTTTGAAGCCTATTGGTTTTTTTTCCACTCTCAACTACGCTATCACTATTCCTCACAGAAACCACCCCAAAACAACACCAACCCAACCAAATCCAACCATCAATCCTGTGCCATGTCTTTCTACATCGTTCCGCTGATGTCTTACCAGACAAAGCAGAAGTTGAAGGAAAAAGGCAAGGAAAAGGACCTCTCAAAGAGTCGCCGACGTAAGAAAAGAGGCTCCGTCGACTCCAACTCCTCGCTGGCGGCGTCAATCCATTCTTCGTCCACCCACTCCCAGTCACTTCTGGATATTCCGGCGGCTGGGGAGACATCTGATGATGTAGCTAGTACCCGGGCCCTGGTAGCACCTTCAGAAAGACTGTCACTCCGCCATCATATGCCCCATAAACATTCCACTCGACGTCCTCTGACGGATTCCCAGGCTTCCCGAAGTATGACTACCCTGCTGTCGCTGGGAGTCAGACCACTGTCAACCACACCCCTTGTAGAGTCCAAATCACACAAAGATCTACCACCTGGGATTACAGGAGCTCTGCCGGGCACTTCGGCCCCCACTTCTGCCCAAACCTCTACAAGAGGTCTGGCATCTTCCGCTGCCGGTAGATCAAGTCTTTCAGATACTGCTTCAGGCTCAAGAGCGTCTCTGATTCCTGATGTTCCTCACATAGCCCCCTTTCAACTTGTAACTGATTTGGAAATGCTCAATTCTCCTGACACCATCCTGGAGATCATGCTCCATCCAATTGCTCAAGAGAAAAGGTACAGTGCATTCCTTGACTCTCTTCATGGTTTCAGTTGGACAGATCCAGTAAATTTCCTGAACTTCCGGTTCCTGGCCCTTACGAAGTTCATGAATAAGCTGTGTGCTCTGAAAGATGCCTCTTTGCTTAGCCAAACTGGCTCTGGGCAGGACCAAATGTCGCTTCTTGAAGGGGAACTTATCCACCGGCTCTTCGAAGAACGAGCCATCATTCGTGACCGCATTCGGGCTGGACTTAAGAAGAAGAATAGAGTGTGCACCTCCATTTCAGAAGAGCTTGTCCAAGCTCTGTTCATGAATTACATACGTTATATAGTGTCTCTCCCCATTCTCTCTGATGCCAAAGTGGCAGAACTACTGGAAGATCTCCAAAGAATGTACCATTTCCGCCACTATTTGGCCAATATCCTGCGCCGAGTAAATGATTTGCAACGGGAAGAATTAGGTGGACAAACCAATGAAGTTGCAGAAGGATTCATCCAGATTGTTACCAGAGTCTCCTACGAGTATATCATGTTGGAAAAATACCAGATTCAGATGGATTGCAAGCTTCTGCAAGGTCTTTTAGCCGATCATCGTGTAGTTAGACCCTTGTTCGAACAATTTCTTCGGAACAAAAGGTCTACCGAATTGGGCCGACCCTTCGAGCTGGTAAAGATTTTAAACTACAGCATTTTCCATTCTGTTAATTATTCTTGGTTTCTTTCTACCCTCATGCCGTTTGCTAACATATATGAACTGTGTGTCCATACCGAGGATGCTACCCTTGTTTCTCTGTTAAGTAAATACTACTCTATCAGACTGCCCTTGTTATTTGAAGACCATGACGCCCAGAAGTATACTGACTTTTTCTCAAAAGTCAACCTTGACAATTGGAAGCAATTCCATGAGATGTCGCCCGCTCAGTTCGTGGATATGCAACAGCTGATTGTGTCAGAAGGGGATAAAATACCTAAAGCTGAACACAAGCCTCCTAATTTTGAGTTTTACATGAAACCCTTACGGACAATTCCTTCCAAAACTTTCCATATGATCCATTCTCGTGATATGACGCTCCAATTGTCCCCTTCGAATTATAGGGTGATCCTTCGTGAATTTCATCGGATTTTGAAAGATGGAGGCACTTTGGATCTCCCCACTTTACAGGTGGGATCTGAAACGGTGAACCTGCTTTTTGATCATAACACTGATGGGGTTCTGTTGAAACAATGGGATATCCAGGATTTTGATATCCATGAGCGGTTCGATACCATCGTGGAGTACATCGAGACGTTACTCCATGAGCTTCGAATCATTTTTGGCGAGGGGAATGTAAAATATAGTGTGGTCTTGTTGAGTTTGGCCAACGATACCACTGCGTATATGCTCGCATATGTGGTTATGAGGTTGTTTGAGATGCAAGGCATGATGGGACGGTTTCTGACCATTGAGGAGACCGATGAAAAGAAGTACGGGGTCCATTACTTGATCCTGGTGCAGGCAACCAAGACAAGAATTGAGTAGTGGTGGAGACGAAAGGAGATAGTCGGACCGGAAGTGGTCTCAAAACCAGCAGGTACTGGAAACGGGGAATGAAATCTCTGATGGTCGGATGTCCTTACGTCATCAAAATGGTGGCTGCTGTCAATACGGAAGACCCATGGGAAAAGTGCAAGAAAAGGTAAAGACCAGAATACCTATCGTCAAAATACAATAGACATTTACAACAAGACATAAAGTGTAGACAGACAGAATAGGTAAGATATGATACCTCAAGGTATGGAAAAGTTCTAAAGGTATGGAAGCGAACAAAACAGATCACTTCTGTAGTACCTCAGTAGAAAATAGACAGATACAAGCATCTAAGACATTGACGGAGAGGCGAAACCAATGAACAATGGGTCGTTAGAGACATGATGGCCCAGAAAAAATTCACATCTCAACTGTGATACATTTGTATTAAGTACGAAGACAACGGATGTACCCACATCTATCACATCAATCACATCTATCACATCTAT
This sequence comes from Kurtzmaniella quercitrusa, assembly GCA_030570095.1. Taxonomy (NCBI): domain Eukaryota; kingdom Fungi; phylum Ascomycota; class Pichiomycetes; order Serinales; family Debaryomycetaceae; genus Kurtzmaniella; species Kurtzmaniella quercitrusa. Next base: position 140,362 of record JAJLUZ010000032.1, on the reverse strand, counting down.
CACATCTATCACATCTATCACATCTATCACATTTATCACATCTATCCCACTCTCCCACTCTCCCACTCTCCCACTGTCACATCCACCACGTCCATCACAACTACCACGTCTATCACACTATCACAACCATTGGCCCCCATCCCCCTCATCTACCCCAGCCCATCGCTTATCTCACGTGATCCTGACTCACACATCGCTCGCACTCATTTTCAGATTTATTTCGCCAATTTGGGAACATTTTTCAGCCAACTATGAAGACCGTATACATCATAGATGTCAAGTCTGGGAACCTCCAGTCGCTCGAAAATGCCATTCGTTTCATAGGAGGCTATGAGATTGTGTTCATCGGTAACGCTGCCGATTTTGCCCGATATGACTCTCAAATTGACCGTCTTTTGTTTCCCGGAGTGGGTAATTATGCCCATTTCGTTAAGCAGTTGCACGATAGAGACCTTTCTGAACCCATTAGACGCTATATATCGAGCGGAAGAGCCTTGATGGGTATCTGTGTGGGCCTCCAACTGCTCTTCCGTGATTCAGAAGAGTCTCCAGACGGAGTGAAGGGTCTTGGCTACTTAGATCTTCTGTTGCAAAAGTTCAATCCCCAAGATCCATTGTTCACCAAGCAAGGACTAATCAAGTCTGTACCACACATTGGCTGGAACAGTGTGGCGTCTATCTCCAAGGGAACAGATGCCTTTGAAGGTCTGTTATACGCCATAAACACCTTTAACAAGTATTATTTCGTTCACTCATATGCCGCTCTCATCAATAGCACTGAAACGGAACAGAAGCTCAAGAAATACGCTCAGGATGGTTGGGATTTCATCTTTGCAAACTATGGATCAGAAAAGTTTGTCGCTGCTGCTGCTTATGGCAATTTTTTTGCAACCCAATTCCATCCTGAAAAATCGGGAATTGCCGGGATCAAAGTCCTTAAAGCGTTCCTTGAAGGAGCAAAATATGGTACTGTTAAGACTGAGGATCTCCAAACATCGGTCCAGGATACGGAAAAGACTCTTGGTGGACTCACCAGAAGAATCATTGCCTGTTTGGATGTCCGTTCCAACGATCAAGGTGACTTGGTCGTGACAAAGGGTGACCAATACAATGTCCGTGAGACTGGAAGTGACAATCAGGTGAGAAACTTGGGTAAACCAGTTGAATTGGCCACCAGGTATTATCGCCAGGGGGCAGATGAGGTCACTTTCTTGAATATCACCCTGTTTAGAGACTCCCCATTGAAGGATTTACCCATGATCCAGGTGTTGAAAAAGGCGGCTGAGCAGATCTTCGTGCCTTTGACTGTTGGTGGAGGTATCAAAGACATGGTGGACCCAGATACTGGTGCAGCTGTTCCTGCTGTTAAGGTGGCAGACTTGTACTTCCGTTCAGGAGCTGATAAAGTCAGTATTGGGTCCGATGCAGTGGCGATTGCTGAAAGATATTATGCCAATGGCGAAAAGGGTGACGGCAAATCATCAATCGAGACAATTCTGGCCACCTTTGGAGTCCAGGCAGTGGTAATCCTGGTGGATCCCAAGCGTCGTTACATTTCAGACCCTTCGGAAACGAAAATGTCTACAATTAAGATCACAGACCCTGCTAAATATGGACCTCAGGGCGAACAGTATTGTTACTACCAGGTCACACTGCAAGGAGGAAGGAAAGTTCACGAATTAGGAGCTGCTGAGCTTTGTGTGGCCTGCGAAGCATTGGGTGCCGGTGAGATTTTGTTGAATCTGATCGACCATGATGGATCAAACAAGGGCTATAATTTGGAGTTGTTAAGACAAGTGAAACTGAAGGTCAGTATTCCTGTCATTGCATCCTCTGGGGCCGGAAACCCTGAACATTTCAAGCAAGTTTTTGATGAACCTTGTGGAATTGATGCTGCTTTGGGTGCAGGGTTGTTCCACCGAGAAGAATACACTGTGAATGATGTGAAGAAGTACTTGCAGAAGGAGCACATGGACGTGAGATTGGATGAAGGCATGCAGTTGTAATAGAATATAGAGAAGAAGAATAATGGTCGATGTAGAGGAATTGAAGTGAAGAAGTATAATGGTTAGATGAAGATGGAGTCATAGAGGGTGTGAAAACATGTAATGAAATGGTATAATTTAGAGCTCAGCCGTCGCAGAATGTATGTACAGGTGACAAATCATGCAAAAGAATAATCACGCATAGGAATAATGCCGCTGGATATAAGATGTCTAGGTACCTATCAGTCTTTTTGGACCGTTTCATGTTCCGCGCATGCAATTTCCGCACCGAAGCCATTTAAGCTTTAAGGTCAAAATGCCTGAACGGTGTTGCGGTAGAATGGGCAATCTCGATGGACTGGTTGAACAACCTGGTGTTTTCTGGGAAATGGATAGCAGGGACTGGTTTGAAATGGATATTTTTATCGACTGGAAAATCACACAGATTGGATAGGCCTACTCCCAAGGAGGTTTCTTGCAATAAAAAGATATATCCTAGTCAATTATGTCAATTCCGTTTTCATTAAGTAAGTCAATAAGTTGGGGGCTGTAGGGCATCACGGGCCAGGGGGATGCATAAAAAATAAGAATAATTACGAAATGTGGGACAGCCACTGAGGATGTAAGTAATACAAAGAGGTTTAACGCTGAACCGATAAGGTTAAAGTGGCGATTTTCCAAATCGAAGCAGCAATTCTAGCAGCAATTTACTATTATGAATACGCCAGACCAAACTGATCGCGGCCGGGGCACATTCCGCTGCGATGTGTTATCTGGAATTCAATTCCGCTCGCAACGTTCGAGACAATAAGATGCTAATGACTAATTAGCGAGATGTTCCGTCAAATGGCGCGTCATTTGCGCTTAAATGCGCCTTCACCATAGCGGCGTAGTGATAAGTGTAAGACTAGAAGAGGCTAGAGGTACCACAGAAATTAACAGGAGGGAGAGAGGAAGGGCAGGTGGGGAGTGGTAGAAATGTTATCAAGAACATGATTTTAACAACTCAAGTGATTTAACACAAACACCAAATAAGTATCTTAGAGGAAAAGCGGCGCCAAGGCAGCAAGAGGTAGCCAGATCAAAAGTAGAACCCAACACCCCACCTCCGACCATCTCCAATAGGAGTAAATTCACAGGAGAAAATATTTCAGGTACCACATATGTCAATATGGTGACTCTCATTTTTTCATAACCCTTCCTCTATGCCACATCCTTTTACTGGAACCCTCGTCTGACAGTCTACCGTCCCTCCTCTAACCTTACTTTGCCTCTTTCTGCCAAACTTTAACTCGCCGCACCCTCCGCGTCATCCTGCATCTCTCTCGCTTTTGCGAGTGCGTTCCCTGCAATGGGTGCAATTTTTCGTATATCCCACTTGCGAAGTCACTACTCCACCCCACCTCCTTCATTCACTATAAAGTAGACTACATCCGGCCCCGACAAGCTCCAGTAGTGCCAAATGGACTCCCACAGTTCATCTGACCGAGAAAAGAGCTCGAGTCCTCTTTCAACCGCCGTCGTCGCTGGCCTGGAGCTTGAGAAAAAGCGTAAAGGCTCGCTGCCGGTGCCGGTGCAACTGGATTTGTCCTTACTTCTATCACATCTCAGGACCAATGAAAGGCCAGAGACTGCTCCAAATAGCCGCAAATCAAGCGCTCTGACAATCAGTAGAACCATGTCTCCAGAAAGAAACGAATCAGCCCTGCTGTTGTCCAGCTTGACTGCTCCTTTCCCTGTCATACAAATCCCCATTTCAGGACGAAATTCTTCACCGGTTGCAGAAACAGGGGGATTAAATTCTTCGTCACCAAGAAGAAGTATCTCACACCCGGGAGTGCCTAGATCGCCACCAAGAGTAATACCACCAAACTTGAACGCCTCAACTTGGCCCATATCTGTAGAGAATGACCGCCTAGCTGTAGAATCCCGTCCTACAGAACCCACTCCTTTGCATCGGTTCCGTAGTGGTAGTTTTTCTCTCCTTCGGAGCCGTTCTCGAAGTAGATCTCGTAGTCGATCGGGAAGTGTAGCCTCAGATAGTACATCAACCATGCAGCTGTCTTCTACGGTAATAGAGGACCCTCATGAGCTCCCATTCCCAGTTCCTTCCCTGCTTTTAAAAGATGGGATGCCCATCTTAAAAGTGCTGCACAAGCTGAAAAAGAGAGCCCTTCTAAGGTTCCATCTAGAAACCTATCTGCTCCTGTGGACTTCCACTAGTCTGCGGAATAAGAAACATGAAATCCCAATTCATACCATCAAACGTATGTTGTTCCTGGAAGATGCAACGAACTATCGGGAAGAGTTGCTAGTTCTGAAGGAGTACGAACTGCATTGGTTGAGTATTTTTTACTTCAACGCCAACAAATTGAAAGTGAAGGCGTTTCATGTAGTAACAGACTCAGAAAAAGACTACCGTAGGCTTTCACAGGCTCTCGTAGAACTCAGAAATCACCGAGACGACATTGCTGGTAACTTCCTACTTGGCGCCCCTTTAAACACAAAGGAGAAACAGAGTCTTGCCTTCGAAGATATTGTCAAGTTTGCCTGCCGCTTAAACATCTCTCTCAGTAGAAATCACTTGGAGAAAATATATAGACAGGTTTTAGGTGATGAATGTCCTTCTCCACAGAGCAGTTCACCTACTTTGATCGCCTCATATTTATCCCCTAGTGGACTAGGTAGAAGTTCATCTTTACCCCACATAGACTTTGAACAGTTTAAATCATTTGTCTCCATTTTAAAATTCAGAAGTGATATTCTTACCATATACCAGGAGATCTGTGGAGAGTCCAACAATGTAATGACTTTCGAGGTGTTTTACAGCTTTCTTCAAACAGTCCAAAACGAGGACCTTTCGGAAGACTTTGCCCGTAAATTATTCACGTCTTTTGCTGGACCTCTTTCCTATATTACCCCGGAAAACTTCAACAACTATCTCCTCCTGAAGAATTGCTCTACGATGAAGCACTTACCGGAAGACTCATCCTATTTCGACAAACCGTTGAATGAATACTTCATATCAAGCTCTCATAACACATACTTGCTTGGAAGGCAACTTATTGGTGCCAGCTCCATAGAGGGGTACATCAAAGTACTCCAAAAGGGTTGTAGATGTGTAGAAATTGACGTCTGGGATGGAGAAGAGTCTCCGTCCACAGACTCACAAATGACTGGACCTATTGTATCCCACGGGAGAACATTCACGACCGCTATATCGTTTTTGAATGTCATTAAGACGATTAAGCGTTATGCATTTGTCACATCTTCTTTCCCGTTGATATTGTCGCTAGAAATTCACTGCTCTGAAGCCAATCAACTTCAAATGGTGAAGATTTTAGACGAAATCTTGGGTGATGCTTTAGTAACTGCACCTATAGATTTAGGATTTTTTTTACCTTCTCCTAGACAATTGAAAAACAGAATATTGATTAAAGTTAAAAGAACAAAACCTTCTTCAAAAGTGTTGATATCAGAAACGGGTAAATTTTATCTGTCCGCAACCACAACAACTTCATTTTCCGACGACACTAACGAAAGCTCCTCTCCGAAAAGGAGAAGCTCATTCTCGTTACGTAAGAGACAGAAGCGTGCAGTAACAGAGAAATTGAGTGACCTAGGAGTTTATTTTCAGGGTTTAAAATTCATCAATTTCTCTTTGAATGAACTGAAAACCTTCAACCACTGCTTTTCGTTGAACGAAAAAGCCGTAGACTCCATGGTGAAGGACTCAGTGAAAAAATCTCTGTTAGATAAACACAATCGCAAGTATTTTATGCGGGTATATCCGCTGAAGTATCGTTTGCTGCTGACCAATTTTCTTCCCATAAGTTATTGGGATATAGGTATTCAACTTGTAGCAACCAACTGGCAAACTTATGATTTGGGTCAGCAAATCAACGAGGCTTTATTTGACGGGGTCAATAAAGCAGGATACGTTATCAAGCCAGTTGAATTAAGAAAACCTCTACAGAAAACTTTGAGAGGCAATAATGAACTCAGTAACGAAAGACGCATCTATTTTAACATCGAGATAATCTCTGCACAGCAACTTCCTAGATTTAAGGATGACAATGTTAGTCCATTTGTAAAACTAGAGTTTTTTGGAGCCACGGAGATCAAATGGTCCGATTTGCAACCAATTAAACGAACCGACACGGTATTTGAGAACGGATTTAACCCTGTTTGGAACAAGAAGTTTTCGGGAATCCTTACAGCTGACAGCGATTTGGTATTCATTAAATTTCTGATTCATTTAGATGACGACGACATGACCACTGCAGGACTTTTTTTAGCAAGACTTGTAGATTTGCGGTCTGGGTATCGATACCTCCGACTCAACGATACCTCTGGCGAGGAGTTACTCTACTCCAAGTTGTTTGTTCGAATAGAATATGGAGAGCTCTAGACTTGTTGATCGAGTTAGGGGCTGCATTTCTGAAAAAAAAGATATATATGAAAATAGACTACAAATATGCATTTATTATAACGAGAATTGTAGGTGTCTATGCAATGGAATGATCCATTCTACTGTTGATATTCTTAAATACCCTAGTAAATACTGGTGTCTATTAAACCCATATTTCAAATCTTTTCTATACTGATTAGACCGATTTTTGAAGCATGCAACGGTTTTTTTTTATGATGCTTTCCTGCGAAGAGATTATTATTTATGCAACAGAAGGGTATAAAGAAAGTGATGTGGAAGTTCAGAACCATACATACAAACAACAACGCCCATGTCATGTCGCATGCTATAATAAACCCGGATTTGCATGATTGTCCCTTTCGAACAATAATTAGTCCTTAGACTACGCATATCAAAGCATACACTGTCAAACCCATCCCAGTCTTCATCACTGCTATATTTTCACCATCACTACCATCGATTTCCTGCACATATCCAAAGTGGGAAACACATCCATCGCTGATGGCATCGGGAAAAAAAACCTCTACTCATCACCAACCATGGGGAAGATCAGCACCACTGACGCCAATGTAAGGCAACGACACAACCCCTTGTATGCCGATATCTCGGAACAAGGTGGGATCTTAAGACAGGCTCCTAAAAACAAGAAAAAGAAGGCCGAAAAGGTCGAAGAAACCTTTCTCGATGCTGCCTCATCGCGTAAGATTCTTCAGCTTGCCCAAGAGCAGCAGGAGGAAATAGAGTACGAGGAAAACGGGGAGATGAGATCTGAATCTCCTGTATTTGGGGAGGAAATGGGTGAAGAATCAGAGGAAGATGATGATGCCGAATATTCTGACTTTGGTGACTTTGATGAAGAAGAATATGAAGTCGATGAGAAGGATGCTGCTCTCTTTGAAAAATATTTAAATCCTAATGGGGCATCAGTAAATTTGGCAGATGCCATTCTTGCAAAAATCCAGGAGAAACAAGAATTTAAAGAGGAGAGAGAAAGACCCCAGGATGGAGTTATGCTTCCACCCAAAGTAATCATGGCCTACGAAAAGATCGGCCAGATTTTGGCCACTTACAGACATGGTAAATTGCCAAAATTATTCAAGGTGTTACCCTCGCTTAAAAATTGGGAAGACGTATTATATGTGACAAACCCAGAACAATGGACACCTCATGCCATTTACGAAGCCACTAAGCTATTTGTGTCTAACTTGCCAGCCCATGAGGCCCAAAAATTCGTAGAACAGGTCCTCTTGGAGAGGTTCCGAATCGCCATTGAAGAGCTGGAAACTCATACCTTGAATTACCATCTCTATCGGGCCCTTAAAAAGTCTCTTTATAAGCCAGCAGCATTTTTCAAGGGCTTTCTTTTCCCCCTCGTAGACACTCATTGTTCTGTTCGTGAAGCCACTATCGCTGCTTCAGTGTTGGCTAAGGTATCGGTACCGGTACTTCATTCATCAGTAGCTCTCTCTCAACTTCTCCAGCGTGAGTTCAAGCCCTCTACCACCGTTTTCATCAGGGTTATGATTGAAAAGAGATACGCCTTGCCATATCAGACCCTTGATGAATTAGTTTTCTACTTCATGCGTTTCCGAAGAGTTGCCCTTAACATTCCTGACAAAGAACCATTACCCGCTATGCCTCTTGTGTGGCATAAAGCGTTCTTGGCATTTGCTCAGAGGTACAAAAATGACATCACTGATGATCAAAGAGATTTCTTGCTCGAAACTGTCAGACAGCGGTTCCATTCGGGTATAGGACCAGAAATTAGGAGAGAATTGTTGGCCGGAACTGCCAGAGTGGGCAGTGTTGCAAAGGAACAAGCGGTGGCACGTGCATGGTAATATGGTTACATAGAACATATTAATATCAATAATAGGTGTATGGAAAAACTGTTGTACATTGTGGTAAACTTATATCGAAATAGTATAAATTCTCCTTCCGTTGATACAGATTTATGATGATATAGTATGATATCTGTACTATCGATATAGGTATAGTATCTGAACTATCGGTATAGGTTCATGTCTATGTGGGATGAATTCTGACCCATTGATGAAGGCTAATGTATATTTGCAATTCTGCTTTCAAATCCTTTTCAATTTCTAATAAATAGTATATAGATTTCTAATCCTTGGAACCCACCTTATTGATATATTATGATCTGCGTTTTGCATTTTTGTAGTCACCTGGACTGTCTAAGTTTCTTCAATTTCTTCAATTTCTTCAGACGTTGCTTCAATTTTTTCAGATCTTGCTTCCTAGCACCTCAATTAAAACTGTTCAAATTACATCTAAACGTGTTACCTTTCCTCCCCTATCTGGTCTTCATCTATTCTATCAAATTCACCCACTATTACTAAATTACACCACCGTATTATCAGATGTCCGAGCGTAAGCTTCGTCACACAACTGGTCAAAGTCTGCAAATAAAGAGTACAACAGCTGTACGGTCCCAATGATAGTCAAGGCAACCGTAGACCCGATCCATAACCCGTCCAAGGAGCCCTTGTAATACTTATTTGAAAACAGAAGGTATAACGACAATGGCAACCCCACAACGTAATACAGGAAGAGGTTAACTATACCCCCAATTTTGGTCTGCCCCTGACCTCGAAGCGTTCCAGCAGAATTAGCATTCATGGCGTCCACAATCTGCATGGTGGCAATGAGCCACATCACATCGGTCACCGTCTTGATCACATCTTTATCACCGGTGAACAATCGGGCAATCTGGAATTGGAAGACATAAAGTAGAAGGAAATTAAACACAGAGATTACAAGCCCAAAAGCCAATGCCACCTGAGTAGTCAATTTGGCGGCAGAACCCATACCAGCACCCAAAAAGTTGGCAATCCGGGTGGAAGATGCAATTCCAATGGCAAATGGTACCTGGTAAGTCAAGGAAGCCATGGTGGTACCAATCAGCTGGGCGGCAAGAGCCACTGTTCCCAAGTAGGAAGCAAAAAGAGTCAAGATCTCGAACGCTAAAAACTCGGCCTCCAACATGATAAGACCAGGAATGGCCAAACCGGCGAGTTTGATCCATCCTTTGAAGGCATTACGTACGTTCAATCCGCCCCAACACTCTAACGGATGAATCCCACTGGGGGTTTCATGGGCTGAGATTCCATACACAGTCCCCAAGAGAAGAAGTGCAGCCATGAGCCAGTAGTTGATAGCCACGGCGATTGGAGCACCATAATAGCCCAACTTCATGACCAATACCCAGTTCATCACAGCATTCAAAGGAGCAGCGACAAGCAAAACGTAGGTGGAGATATGATAGATACCTTGGGCCATTAAGAAACGCTTCCCACATTCAAATAACACGTAGGCGGGGATTCCAGGGGCTATATACTGAAGATAAACGGCGGCAAGACGGGCAGTGTCCTTATCTGGTACAAGAAGAGCGATCAATTGGTACCCGTAGAAGATCCAGATGATCAAAATAGGAAACATAAGAGTAAGAATAAGAGCGACACACTTCTGGATATAGATGCCCACCAAATGGTACTTCTTGGCCCCAAAAGCCTGGGGACATAAGGTGTCCAAGGCGGTTGCAATGCCCTGAATGGTGGCATAGCCAGTGATATTGGCGGTCATTGCTCCCATGGATACAGCAGCCAATTCTGTGGCCCCTAAATGACCCACAGAAAAGACTGAGACCGTCAGAAGTGAGTTCTGAAGCAAAAAGGTGAGTACAAGCGGTACCAGAGAGGCGATGAGCAGTCTTAATTCAATCCAAGCGTTAGTATGTAAGGTGTTTTCCTTGACAGCATGATCGAAGGCCGCTTCAATGTCCTCATCCTGCAGTCTGTTGGATATATGGGGCACCATGATGTTGTTACTTTTGAGTAAATCTCTTTCCTGGTCAACAAGTTCTTGATGGACCAGCAGGTGACGGCGCATAGAGGTTGCCAGATATGGCACTTGCAGTGGCAGAAGTAACGGCTGGAGTTCACCCTGAGGAGGAGAAGATTCCGAGATAGGAGTGGAACCAAAAGCTTCAGAAGTAAATGGACGTGGTTCTGCGTGGTGGTCCTCGTCGTCTTCCAGAAGTTCGTCGTCGATGGACGGAGCCTTTTTAATGAAATCCTGAGGAAGAAAAAGTCCCCCTTTCCCCACGGATCCGTAGACGATCAGTGCTCGTCTTTTGACGTTAGATTCACTGAAATGGTGCTTCCTATCGCTCATGTGCTCGAGCGAATTTCTGAGCTAAGGTTGGAAGGAGTTAGGCAAGGCTTTGTTATATAAGACCTGGCCGGGGAGTGCTAGAAAATAGTCAATCTAATTTGGCCTGAGATTTATCCCATTGCCCAATTCGGTGCAGGGAAGCAAGGGAAGGAATGTGGAAACGGTGGCAGGATGGCTGCATAAGCTTTGGGGGAGGGAGAAGAGGGGGCTGGCCATAATTTAGCAGATTTTTAGGGCGCCGGCGACAGGACTGGGTTTTATTGTGCATGGCTTTGACTTGGTGATGCAGAGGAAGCGTGGGGGAGGCGGGGGTTGATAGGGAAAAGAGTTGTGGTGTGGTTTATTCCATTAGCTGGTAGTCCTAGCTATCGCAACTGCCTACCGCATTGGGACTGGAGTTCTGGCGCTTGGTCGGGTGATCCAGATCACGTGAGGAGGTGTAGAAGGACAGTCCAGTCCTATTTGCCTTAGAAGCCGTGTCAGGGTTACTTGTCTTGTCAATCTGAAATTCCCACAAACCGATGATGTATAGAAGATGTTTTTGTGCATTCGATGCCCTCAAATGAAACGAGTCTTCGCCTCTGTCTATTTAAAGTTATATAATCTGTGGTCACAACTGAGAATTTTGTTCTGAACTCTAAGAACTTTTCATGCGTCTACTGAATCAATCGAACCGCTGGGCTGATCCACCCTGGTCTGGCCAGGATATCTCTGCATGGTCTGAAAGAAGATAGAATAAATGATTCCCTACTTCATCCTGCTTTTGGTATTTTGCAACTCCTTCGCTTTCTTTTTTTGCTCTTGTCTTCTCTTACTCTATTGATTGCTGAATCCTTATAAAGATTAAATTTATGTAAATGAAGTGCTCGAATTACCCACACGGCTGGCAAATCTTTCCGTCCAAAACTTTGTTCCATGGCGTCTATGTGTGACTAACCGATACTTTACCCACCCATTTACTAACTTTTCGTATTCATGCGGCGCTTCAACAGTCTACCTATCCTGGAAATACGCCTTTATGTTTTGACGTATGCACAACGCAGGGACGATTTAGACTTAAATATCTGAGACAACAGACAACATGTATTCACTTGACAGAGTCTATAGCCCGATAGCAAAGGAACTCAAAAAAAAGTAGAAGAGGTATTTCAAACCGTTTCTATATGTTTACCAACCTTCTCTCACCATCTCTCCTGGTAATTTCCCGCCTACCTCCCTCTTCAGTTCAGTATCTCGCTGTGCATGCTATCATTATTCTTTAAATCGTGTTTTTCTTCGGCTAATGTTTCGATCTGTTTCGGTTGCATGTAACGAATAGTTTAAACTTACTAAATTATGCAGGGTCTAGGTGATCTTCATGGCTTGTTTGAAGCATAAATTCACCGCTTAGGAGGTTGGAAGGAGGTTGGATACATGTTACTTGGAGATATAAAGTACCGTAAATGTGTTTCGGAATGCCGGTATTACGGGTCTTCCCGAGCGATGATGTCTCAAAATGGCTCTAAATAGGAACGTCGTTATCATAAGGGCGTCCATCTACATTAGACAGAATTTGCAAATTGCCCAGGAATGATTCAAGATCGGTTCCTTATCTTAATTGATGTTACCTTTACAGTTTGAGGGGGCTCTCGCCCGGCCAATTTAGCAAATTATTGGCATGAAAAATAAACTCTAACAGAGATTGCAATGAATTCTGAAGCCTTCAATTTATTACCTGCTATCTATGTTCTATCGGGTACTTTAGCCTCATCAATTTAAACTGAAGCTTTTGATTCACATTTTGATAGAACTTTAATATCATTTTACATGCAAGCTGAAGAAAGAGCAATTATCCCATATCGGGAAATTATATAGAAACTTTCTAAGAAGGGCTTAAAAGGTTATGGGGACATGTCTCGATTACTTTATCTTACAACTTTTGTCTTACAGCTTTGTCATTCAGCTTTATCTTAGAACTTTATCTCACAGTGTACTTTTACATGTGAAATTTATGAAGTGTGCTAGTTTAGATCCATGTCCATGTATCGAGTCACCAATGAACTACGTACGTCTGACTCTTCCACAGCAAATTGTCTTCCAACAACGTTGTTGGAGCTACTACTCGTAGACATCAAATCATCTAGCATGACCCTAGCAACTACATCTTCTCTGGCGCATCGTATCCATAACTATCATACTATTTCTGTACTCCAACCTGTTCAGGGTATCATATAGTAAACTCTTTATACTTCTATTTCTGATTCTATTCTCCCGATCTCATGTTCCCCTACGCTCTTCAGTTAAACATAAATACATAGATACATATATATGTATACATTCTCTCTATACTAACTAACCGTTTTCTCCTATTATTACTGATGCTACACAGCTATTGCTGTTCTATGTTGGACAATAACTGAGCCAAGCAGCGCTTGGTTGCTACGTCATCCTGTAAGATCATGCTGAAGGTGCCATCTCTGAGGGTCTCCGGTAATATCGTGGCTAAAGCCTTGCGTGCTTCCAAATTGTCCGATAACCGCATGTAGCATCTCACCACGTGCTTCAAAAGCCGTCCCAGAGAGCTCAGCTGTTGTTGAGCCAGAGGCACTGAAAGGGTGGCGGCAAGTTGTTCAATCATCTTGGCTAACACCAGCAGAACAGTGTGGAATCGTTCGTAGGTGGTACAGACATACAGCAATCCCTGATCGTCCAATAAGATCTTCTGTAAAATGAAAATTGCCACCGTCTTCAGCAATTCCAGCAGGATTTCCATGATGTTCAAGCAAAGCGGCACGATCTCAGTGGTAAGCAAGAAGTTAATCACTTCAGGGGTGTCATTTTTGACAAGAGCTCCGATGACTCCAAGACTGGTAAGACGCAAGTATTCGAACAGCCGTTGTCTCAGGTTGGTCAGGAGGAACGGGTACAAGTAGAGTGGGAGATTGGCATTAAGGAAGAGCCCTCGAGTCTGTACATTCAGGGCTACACATTGAAGCAAAGCCAAGGCATTACATACTCTATTCAGAACCTGGGCGGTGAGGGCTTGAGGGTTTAAAAAGGGGTATACACTGACTATTTCCTCTAGCAACACAGTCATAACCCCGAAAGAGTTCCATAATACAAGTGCCAAGTCATCATATTGCTCTCTTTTCTTACCTAACTCGAGGAGAGCTCTTTCTCTGTTGACTCCATTAACGAGCTCCGAAGTCCAATGGTAGATTTGTTCGTCTTTGAGGGCATTTTTCGGCAGATTTTGGAACCCGGGGGTAGCATGAGGTGGTTGCTGGGCGGCAATGGTGCTATACATGGCAAAATTATGATATTGGATCCCCTATTTGGCTACTTCAGAGCTATATATCTTCTTTAAGCTTTAATGATTTCAAACTAAATGGGTCACTTTTTAACGAGCCTGAGAAACTTCCGAAGTTGTGGGTGGGAAAAAAAAATGGACGACCTCGGTGAGGGTCGAACTCACGATCTTGCGATTAACAGTCGCACGCCTTAGCCAACTTGGCCACGAAGTCACGTTTTCTTTAAGTCGAGAAGGCACATAGCTTGTTCGTGGAAACTTTTAGACAACTTCTTCTCTTCCTCTCTTCCTCTCTTCCTCTCGTCCTCTCTTCCTCTACATCTCTATCAAGTCAGTTCATGCATTACTTAAGTCTATTCAATTGTCATCAATTTCTTCATACTTGTCGATCCGATCTTCTGCTGCATCCTCATCGGCAATTTTAACTCCTCCACTTACTGAAAACTGTCCTCCGGCCCCAATAAGCTTGATATCGTGCATTTTGGTGGCAGTGTTAACAATTCTGGTGGGAACTTCAACATCTTCGTCCACTGGACCCAAGCCTACGGCATAGGTGTCAGCAAATCCCCATGCATATACAAACCCATCGTCGGTAACTGCAAACGAATGATGGGATCCTGCTCCAATGGTCTTTATCTTCACTCCAGCATCCTTTTTGGCCCCAAATTGTAATTTGGTGGGTACTGGAACAGACCGGGCATTACCATGGCCGTCACGATATGTGCTCTTCGGAAGATCATCCTTGGCAATTCCAACCTCCTTCATGTCATATCTACCCCATGAAAGCACTTCTCCATCTTTGGTAAGTGCTAAAGTATGGTGTTCTCCTGCAGCAATCTCTACAATTTCCTTATCCAGTAAAGCTGAGATTACTGTGGGTTTTGTAATCAACAGACCATCTTCCAAGTTCCCGTCTTTATCAGTATGGGCACATTGACCAAACTGATTTAATCCCCAGGCAAACACTTGTCCATTAGCGTCGATTGCAAAACAATGGAAGTCTCCCAGAGCTATGTATTTAATGTTATAGAGACCAAACGTCTGGGGCTCAAGCAGTCTGTATCGGTGTCTCTCCATAATTCTACGACCAAGTTGGAATTGTTGCCCATTTCCCCAGGCATACACAATTCCCTTGACGTCTAAAGCAAGCAAATGGTCCTTTCCAGCGGCAAGTTGGGAGATATTACTTAATTCTTTGATCTTTAATGGGGTCTTCTGCAACTTAATTTCATCCCGTAAGAACCCAAGCAACCCTTCATTGCATCTGAACGTTCCCCAAGCATATACGTCTCCATTAGAGTATAAAGCAGCCAGTAAGTTGTCAGTAGCAGCCAATTGAACGATTTTCACTCCGTCTTCAACTTTTGGCAAATCTACAAGACCAGGAGTCAGTTCTGCTTCATTCAAATCTCCATCTTCATCGTCAGACAGATCATTAGCATCCACATCCTTCAATACTTCGTTTGATTTCAGGGTATCTCTACCTAAAACGCCACTGTCATTGGTACCCCAAGACCAAATCCGGCCCTTATCGTCCAAAGCTAAGGTATGCATACCTCCTACGGCGAAGTCCACAATACTAGCTCCAATGGTATCCTTGGAGAGCAATGGGTTAAGTCGAGGACGCTTGACTTCCTTAGTAGAGGCTGCTGGACCAAGTCCAAGCTCACACATAGAACCAGTTCCCCACACGAAGATGTCTAAGGGAGAAGCTTTAGCGGATGGAATAGAGTTCAAATTGGCAATACGTGAGTACAGATGAAGTACCAGCGACGATGTGGCCCTTTTGGCCCGTTTAGTCCCGTTGGAAGCCCCGTTGGGCTGTTCTTTTCTCTTCAAAGCAACCATTTTGGATGAAAAATTCGTCTTGATCTCGATGAACAATAAATTTGGTGAGAATGAAATAAAAGAAAAATAAAACGCTGGTCGAGGAAGAGTGAAGAAGGGTGAAGAGGTCGAAGAAAAGGGTGGCAAAGGGTGGTGAAGGGTGGTAAAGGGTGGTGAGGGTAGTAAAGGGCTGTCAAGGGTGATGAAATAAAGGAGTAAAGAGGTCGAAATGAGTGAAAATTCAGCAGTTAAAGGGTCCATTTGTTTTAACATTACAAAGAACAAGTGTAAAAGGTGAGAGAGATTGTGCGTATTACTGTTCACTCGTCTATGCTGATATACTTCACTGTGTCTATGCACCTATCTAGTACTCTTCACTGCTTCTATGCATCTGTTTAATATTCTTCACTGTTTCTAGGCATCTAATAATCTCTAAGCCAAATTACTCCAAAATCATTCTATCACTACACATGTGATAGTCTATTCTTTTACATTCATTTAGACAGTACACTCTTTTACATTCATTCATATAGTGCTTTATCCATTAGTGGATTCAAAATGCTAATTAATTAAGTGGAACCGTCTTCGACAATTTGTATCCTTGTCTACGATGAGCCCACTTGCTATACGTTTCAATTGTAAACCGCAACCCTTGTTCGGAGAGATACCCAAGAGATCCAATACCGCGGAATAACGACATCACAGCCACTGACCAAAGAATGAATGCCAAGTACTTATTCGACTTGGTTTCTCCAGCAGAGTATACTTGCATCATAGTCAACACAAACACTAAGTTACATAACATCCAGGTCAATACAACTTTAGATCTGACATCCTTAGCGTAATCTTCTCCTTCCATTTGAGCTCGAGGTGCTGATGATGACTTGACCTTACGAGCCAGTCTACGGGCTCTAATGTTGTATAAAGTTTCTAAATAAGTCTCGTCAACATTGACTTCGGTAATCACCGCTTCAAACTCACCATTGGCGCCCTTCTCAATGACATATCTATTGCTCTTATCTTCCTTATTATCAGTATCTCCTTTGGTACCCCACGAAACATCATGAGTATTACAAAAGGCAAAAATTTGCAAAGTACAAGTGTACGAAGGAATCATTAAGAAATATTGAATCAGACAAGTAAACATGTGCCATGGATCCATGTATAAGAATGACATGAGGGTGTATAATCCATATGTCAGAAGCAACGAAACAACGATTGATATCATGACGTAATTGGAAGATCCACTATCAAAATCAATGAGAGTATTGACAACGAAGTAGAAGCCAACAATCAAGGAATATAATGCACAAATTGTTAACAGAAGTATAAGAATCTTGAACAATCGTTGAGAAGCTTGTGGCCTATTACCAATGGAAACAATGAACAAAGAAGTCAATGTACAAATACACAAATAGTTGAATATGGTGAAAATCCAGAATCCACCTTTCCCAAGATGCTTGTTATTAATAAGGGAACCAGTCAAAAAGTAAAATGTAAGATAAAAATTAGACAAGGAAAAGAATGAAAACACCAATGATAACATCTGGTAAGCAAACTCCACTTGGAACCAGAATTTTCTCATCATCAGATGATCAGTGAACCAGATTTTACTTGAATTCTTCAATGAATATAAAGCTGCAAAAAAGGCACCATTGATCCATCTACGACGTTGCAATAAAAACTCAGGAACTGATTCTGGAACGTCAGTTTCACCGGTGGCATTCTTGACAAATTTAAGAACCCAGTTTTCTCCTTTTTTGGCAACCAATTCCCAACATAACACTCTATCCTCAGCAAGATACATGTTTGCTTCAAAGAAATTGGACTTGGAGTTGTTCTTCTTTTTATGGTCATCCGAGGCCAAAAGATCTTCACCTTTGAAGTATGCATCCAAAGGACCGGTACCATCCTCGTGATTTTTAAGGGCAATGTACCTGTAAGCTGAAAGAGCACCAGGAAGCACTGTAATATACCCAAAGAGGGATTCCAAAGGCTTGTCCAAAATGTTGGACATTTTGTATTCAAAATTTTGTGAAGCCACGAGCGGGTTAAGCAAATTTTTCCATCCTCTACCCTTCATGGCCTTAATTTCTCCAGCAGCACCTGCAACGTTCAGATCTCTATCGAAAGCCTTCCATAAATTATAGATAGTATGATTATCTGGTTTTGTTCCAACATCCAACAAGATGATGACATTGGGGTCTAAAACTGGACAAAATGCATTGAACAACCATCTGTGAGAGTTAATCTTCTTTTGATTTCTCTCCTTCAAGCAAAAGAGGACTTGAACTGGTGCCAATGCCTTCTCATCACCCTTAAATTTGAGGTTTTCATCAATGGAGATCTGTGTAGTGTATTCGAACAAATGAGCCTTCACGCTTTGATTGTTTACGTAAGGACGGGCCAAATTATCCTGATAACAACCAGTGGCAGTCAATAAATCCAAAACCTCTTGGTTGATTTTGTTTCTACCGTCGGAAACAATGATGACCTGGACTTTCTTCCAGGACTCTTTACCCCAAACTGAGGATTTATGTCTGGAACATAAATGAGCCACATTCTTCATCACCGCATGCATAGTCCGAGCAAACAGGAAGCCGTCTTCGTTGTACATGGTGATACAAATAACCAATTCTGTTTCCCTTCCGTACTTTGCTGCTCTCAATGAATATCCTTCCTTGGCAAAGTCATCAGGATGGGAAGTACAGGCAGTATATGTCATGTTAGTAAACTCACCAAATGGAGATTCTGTTCTTGTAAGAACTTTCTTAAGTTCGTCACTTATAGGGTTCTCCAATACCATATTTCCAGATTTCAGCCCCACAAGTCTGACCTTCCTGGCCTGTGCCACTGGTCTGGTGGTATTGGGGACATAGTTGTCGACATTTTGCATGATATTGCCGTCAATTGAGGCACCAAAGAAGTCGCTATTAGTGCCAGGAACACTTTCTCCAGCGGATGATGACCCACTACTGGTGGATCTGGCTCCACTATAAGCGGTCTTTTCGGAGAACACCAGATGTTTTTCATCGTCTTCAGCATCCATGGCCTTCTGATAAATATCGTAGCTATAATCCATGTTCCCATTCAAAGTCAGTCTGTCATCTGCCACGTCACTGTTGGCTTCAGCGAAGGTTTCTGGCAGGAAGATTGGCTTGGGGGGTTCCAAAAAGCGTTCGCCAGTAGATCTGCTTGCATTCAGAAGAACAGAACGACGTGGAGATCCAGAGAATGGGTTTTCTTCATCAGCATCGGAATCTTGACCATCAGAAACTACAAGCTGGGTTCTCTTAGCTGACCTCAGTGGCAGTTCTCTGTCGGTGAACTGTTTACGCAAGGTAGGGGAGAATCTAGAAGGAGAGGTGGTTCTATCGGTGGATCCAGTTCCAGAGAGCCCCCCAGTAGTTGAGGTATCATAAGAGGGGAATGCAAGGTCTGGGGCATTTTTGAGGGCTAACAGCTTCTGGGATACATGCATTTTGCTCCGGGCAAAGATAGAAGGGGACTGTCTTGATGGGGAAGCATTTGGCAGCCTCAATTCGACATCTTGGAGATGACCTGAGGGTCTGACTGGCAGATATCTTGTTTTGTAGGCATCTGGAGACAGAATGACTGAGATAGGTCCACCAGGATTAGATTCTTCTTCATCGGAGCTATCTTCCAAGAAATTATGGTGGAAACGTTTGGGCAGCAGTCTGTCCAGGGTAAAGGCAGCTCCTGGAGCTTCAATGAGGATATCAGAGTCATCCTCTGGGTCTTGAAAGGGGTTTCTCTTGTCCATTTTACCAAGAATTTTAGTAAGTGGATGAATGTGAATCTAGAAGAGATTGCTGCTGGCCACAGATAGGTAACGGTGAATAATAATGATGAATTAGGTCAGATCGATCGACGCCGAGGGATGTCTGTGGTAAAAGGATTGCAGTGAAGGTGACCGTTTTTTGATAAAATTAACTACGCCTGGATAGGTGGTATCAAAAAAAGAACTGAACGGTCGAAGTTGTCAAGTTGTCTGGCTCTGTTATTCTCCAGGTGCTTATTACTTGTCATCGAAGAAAGGTGAAGCTTTAAGATGTGCTGCAAGTGTTTATTTACCTTTCCCAATTAGGCAGGAGCGAAGCTGCAGAATCTGTCCGAATGGGGAAAAATAAATACGAAAGAGACCTTCTTCTCTTGGAAAGTGATGAGGTATGACAAGAGGTATGGGAGACGAATCGCCAACTCATGATGGCGGTGGGGCTGCATGCAGTGGTTTTTCAAAGAGGCGCTGCTCCTTCCATCTATCTTCCTCTCTAACCCTTGTCAAAATAATCATGGATCGTCCTGCATAACGCCCCCCACATTCATTGACACAAACACCCACACACCCATAAGCGCTCCCCTGCAGGATGTGATACCCTCCTCCTTCTGACTCTCCTTGTTTAACTTCCTCTCCTCTGCTCCCCCTGCTCCTCGTTATGGGCCTGCTATATACCCATGGGAACGGCCTGCTGTCGCTGATTCTTCCCCTGCTGGTCTCACATGTAGGCTTCAACAATTTGAATCGCTGGAACACCAGTTCCTCCTCTGTTTCCGAAGCAGCATCCACCTTCACAGCCACTACAAACACTTCCCAACCCAAATCGGTGGGAAACTTGGCCAGGCTATTCACCAGGAATCGTTCGGATACCATGGAACTGCCACAGATGTTGACCCTTAGCGATACAGAGTCTGTGACCACTGTAGAGGCCAAAAAACCTCCGTCATCAGGTCTTTTCAAACGTTCCACCAAGTCCCGTCTAAAGCTGCTTTCAAAGCCTAAGAACCCAGAATTAACCGTTCAAACTGGGGGACATCATGGCATTCGTATTCCCAAGAAAATCTTGAGCTCCAATCGTGAAGATCTGGCTGGTTCTATCGCTCTAGAGGGCCCTCTGCAACGTAAAATATCCGGCACCACTTCTCCAGCCCTGACTCTCCATAACCTCTTTCATCGTAGTCATTTCCACGGTAAGCTTGATATGGGGTCTCAAAGATTTGGCATTCTGGAATCCAGCTCTGATAATGTTCAATTCCCCCTTTTACCAGTCAATAACCCCAACAGAACTGCGGTATCCCTCTCCCTGCAAAGTCTGAATCTGATGATCACAGACGTGCTGTTTGCCATCGTTTACAGGTTTACTGATCCAGATTATATGGCCAGCATGGGTCAAGATGATCGCATTGGAGATCTGGGTAATGTAGGTGGTTCTACCGGTAATGGCTCGACCGGAGGAGAGTCTTTAGTAGACTTCACAAGACGAATGAAAATGCCGACAGATCAATATTTGCAACATAAGCTCGGTAGAACCCATGAGGAGAAAATTCCACGACTGAACGAAGATCTGGACGACATAACCCGTGTGGAACTGAATTACTCTATAGGTTTAAGTTCAAATGTAGGCTTTTCTGGCCTTGGAATCTCTACTGATAGCTCCGAATTCTACGCATCACAATACCTTTTCGATTTCAGCAAGAAGAATGCCCCATTTTTGATCCCGCTTTTAAAGGTTTGTCGGCCACTTTTCACCCGTTCAAGGCAGCATTCCTTGAGTAGTGGAGACAAGCATTCGTATATAGGAATAGCCATGGAAGATGTAGCTAAATTTGTGGAAGACAATTATTGTCGTAGAATTTCAGGAAACTCGACGGCTCTGCCCACTAATAGCTCTATAAGTCCCTCCGCTGGCGGAGGGGGCAACTCAAGTGGAGTTGGTTATAGTGCTAGAAAGTTGAAAAGTCACCGTTCTGGAAGCACTAGTATTGCTGGAGGCGTATCTTCGGTTTCCTTAAGGGACATAAACGAGCTTGGTCGTGATTTAAACGGTGGTATAGATGATTGGGGCTCGTCTCGTCAACCGGCGGTTGATGATTTCGCCGTTAGAGAACTTTATCAGGATCTAGTGACGTTTTGCTTCATGCTGCTCACGTACTATAACGAGGACTCCCGTAAATTGCTTGAATCATCTACCCTGAACGAATGGCAATTGTTGTACGAAATGTGGTGCTATTTCAACGAAAGAATCCGATTTCTGGTTTGTGGGATGTTTTATTCAATTGAGCGATATTACGATGAGCTTGCTGTGGATAATGCACCAGCCATTCGAATAGATAATATCATACTTCTTGCTTTTAGAGACGCTGTGGTCATACCCATGCTTTCTCGATGTCGTTTGGACTTTCTGCCTGAATCTATTCAGAAACAGAGCGATGACTTGGCAGCAATGGGTCTACTTGGGAAGATAATAGAGTGTTTTGGTACCATCGAAGTGTCAACGGTGGATGAACAAGGTAACGGTGACGGCGAGAGGGATCAGCGAACCATGATGTTTAGGGATACATTTTCTGGATTAGCTGCATGACAAATATAAACAGTGGCATATAGCCTACAACAAGCATGAAAATAAGTAGAGGGTGGAAACAAGTAAGGGTTAATTCTTCATTCTTGAAAGATCTTCCCTGGTCTTTGGGATTCTTAAATATATTATTCTGGTACCTTTTTTTTGTACACAATTCCCTTCTCTCTCTCATTGCCTATCAATGTTCACTTCTTTAAGATCTTAAGATATTGATTAGACTGGTCTAATGTGTGCAACCAGAAGACAGTCTGTATGCAGACATCACGTCGCTATGGTGGTGGTAGTTGGACGTATAACGTTAGAGTGATATCAATTATTACTATTCTCAACCATACAGGGGTATTTAATGATGTTCTATGGCTTTTCGGCCTTTTTTTCTGACAGTTCCTTCCCCTTCTTGCTGCACTCTTCACCTACGCTATCCTCTCTTTCATCCTCCTCAGCAAAATTTTTGGGGGAATTGATTATCCTCTGCGACCGGATCGGGAAATTTTCACTTACATAATTCGATTTACCATTTAATCCGAGATCTCTAACCACCACCATGGCGATGCCACTGCAGCTTCAGGGCAATATTATGCCATCTGAGTCGTCATTTTTAGCGGAGAATGAAGATGTGACGATTCTTCCGAGGTATCTGATGCCAAAACTTGACTTGATAGGGGTACGTATGGAGATGTTCATATCGCGTCCATGAAAAACCGTGGCCGCGTCGTGAAATATAGGCAACTTTTGGGGGTCGAATTTGGGGGACTAAAGGGTCTATTTAGGCAATTTAAAGGACAATTGAGGGGTTTTGTTGCTCTCGGGAGACTACCAATATCTCAAGTGTGTTTAAATTCATTGTTCTGTTTCTGTTTGGTTGCATTCTGATCCCAAGATGTTGTTTCCCCCTCTACTTATCACCTCCATTTGCTCGTTTTTTTTACTAACCATAGACCAAAATACCTGCGCTTCGCGCCATGAGACGTGAAAGAGTACCTCTATGGGTAGCACTTATTCTCAAGTCACAAGGCAAATGTAATATAGTGGCACCGGAATGGCTATCGGTGGCATGGCTCAAAGAACGATACGATGAAGAAGTCGGACTGCCCGAAAGATTCAGTAAAATGCCCTGGCATTGGCTAGAGACATCCAAGATTCTCCTCGCTCGAGCCTCGGACGATATTGCTGATCTGACGGCTCAATTAAAGCTGCTTATCCAAGATTTAAGAGAAGTACGACTAGCAAAGTCTCGACAGGGGTTGAAAGAGTTGAATGACAGCAACATCCAACTTGATGGGTTGAGTCTAATGGAAATTGTAGAGATGAGGCCGTTTGTGCTAGGGGTTATGGGTAAATTGAAGCACATGAGCGACCTGGTGCAGCGCACTGAAGATATAGAGGCCGAAGATGAAGATGAAGGGGATGATGCAGATGATGACTGATGACTGTTAGAGGAGAAGGATTTAAATTGGCACCAGTGTTGGCACCAGTGTTGGCACCAGTGTGATGGCAGATGCAAGAATGGGTTGACTGATGAGGGTATATAGAGTGTAGAAGTATTTGAGTATTTGAGTATTTAAGTATTTGATACAAAAGAGCACGGCAGGATTGGAATCCCAGCCATAATGGAGGCAATGATAAATTACTGTGTAGGTATTTTTGAATATTGACCGTCTTTACTTTCCACTCCCCACGATATGCATCTGGCCCTACAATGTATCACGTTCCCCAACCCTGTCATTATCTTCTTATTCATTCTCTTCACTCTTCTCCACAATATTTGGTGCGCATTTTATTCGGAGCCACTTATTTTCTTCACAGTCAAATCATTTCCAACTGTTATCAGTAGACACCCTTAGCTTTATCAGCTCATCCACACACCTCTAGTTCCCCCCTGAAGTGCTTTGTCGCCCGTCACTTTGCTTGAGGATCACCAGCTGCTTCATTCGTCCTTCTGGCCTTATCAATTCATCCAAATTTCCTCTTATATACCTCAAAGCATCGATATCGATAACTATCTTGCCCCACTCAAATGAGCGCCATAAAAAACCTCAATGCCAAGTTCGTGCTGAATATCCAAACACACCGTCTTCTAACCGACGCAAAACGAAACCTCATTCTCCTGATACTCCATTCAACAACAACTAAACGTGAAGCTAAGAATTATCTTGAAAAATACCGTTCCCAATTCGACTTTCTGTACCTCGATTCGTTCCAAGGTGATGCCCTTTCGTCTCGTGAAACTCAACGAGATATCTTTATTGATCGCTATTTGGCGAAGAAAAATCCTTTCCTCAACATCTATCGAGATGAAACAAGAGTTACTAAGGTTCCCCTTCGGTTAGCCATCTTTAAAATCTCTTTCGATGGTATTCTGCCTCGTCGTTGGCAGGGAATTGCTGAAACTTTCCAACGACTCGTTCATTTAGGGATCTCTCCAATCATTGTGCTTGATTATGATGCCAAATTCCCGTCCTCCAGCTTCAAAAATGTCGAACTCTTCACAATCGAACAAGCTAATCGTGTAATGGCTTATCTTTCTCGTAATTCAAAGTCTCCTTATAGTAGTTTTCTTGAAACTCTGGTGCTTCGTTCTGTCTTTACCATCAAAAACAACAAGCTTGGTCTTAACTCCCTAGAAGAATTGCTCATTCCCATGTATCAGGGGATCATTCCTATTATTCAGCCCATAGTCTACAACACAGCTCTGACATTCCAGGACATTTTACCAGCCGATGACCTCCTATGTGCCTTAGTTGATCTGCTTTCGGCTCCTTCAACCCCGAAGGATCTCTTATCGATCGAAAAAATCGTGATGATAGACCCTATTGGGGGAATTCCTCTGATAGAACGTAACCAAACCTCGCATGTGTTTATAAATTTGAGTCAAGAGTACTCTGATATCGTCTCTGAGCTCTTCATTGGCTTCATTGAGCCAGAAATCCGGGACCTACATTTGAAAAATCTTCAGACAATGAACCGTACCTTACGAACTATCTCCAAGCATACCGGCAATGACGATGCTACTGGAATCATCACCACTCCTCATATTATGCTGATTAACAATGATGAACTCAATCCTATTGTATACAATGTTCTTACCGATCGACCCGTCATTTCTCTGTCACTTCCTCTGGCCTTGCGTAAGACCCCACTGCTTTCGACTCTGATCATAAAAAAGGGTATGGATGTGAAAGTTATTGATGCCCATAACTACTATGGACCTGGGGAGTTCACTTTAGAAAACCTTATAGCCGAAGGAATCATTGACAAGGTAAAGCTCGTAGAGCTCATAAACGACTCTTTCGGAAAGACGCTCGATCAAGAGAGATATTTTGAACGCATCAACCGTCAGATCTCTCTGATCATTATAATCGGAGACTACGATGGAGGGGCAATTCTTACAGTTGAAGATCCAAATGCTGACGTAACGACATCCTCCTCAAGAAAGGATGGTGAAGTTAGAGACAATCAGTTTGAAGCTTTACGTCTTCCTACGGAGTTGGCCGGAGATAAGGTGGTATATTTAGATAAATTTGCTATTGCTAAGCGAAACCAGGGACTTCCAGGTCTTGCTGATGTCGTTTTTAAAGCTGTGTTGCAAGCAAGTCCACGGGAATTGATATGGCGGTCAAGAAAGGCCAATCCGGTCAATAAGTGGTATTTTGAGAGAAGTATTGGCAGTATCAGTGCCCCAGATAGCGAGTGGAAGATATTCTACACGGGGGAGATATTCAATAGAAAGATTGATCGTCGTAGAAGTGATACTGCCCTGAAAAGAGTGAATATAGACGCCAAATTGGGTCATTATCTGGCTATTTGTGAGGCTATTCCACCATCGTTTGTATAGATAGATTTAGAAGCATACATAGATTAACGACAATTTATAAGCATTTAGAAAGACCTGGTAATTGCAAAAATACAACTAAGAAACGACAGTAGTAATTTAAGTTCTGTTCTGTTCTTTAGACTCTAGCGATCTACACAATCCTTCACCCATTGATTCTAAATCTTCAACCCGACTATGTTGGGTCCATTATCAACGGCCCATTCTGCAGATCCACTATCAAATGAGATTGCCGTTTTGGGAATGTTGGGACTTGACGTAACATATTTATATATAACCTACAGTGATTCGATCTTTAAATATACAGAGATCTATTTTTCAATGGCCCCTAGAAATCGTAAAGGAGTCAGATCTATGTCCTCAGAAACCCAGCCCCTTATAGCCTCTGACCCAGCTACTGATGTGGACCCTACAAAGTTACTATTTTTTGATCAACTCGAAGAATGGTACCAAGATAATCACTACATAAAGTCCGGCTATGCCCGGGTCACCGGTCTGTTCTTAGGTTGTGCCAAGTCACTCCTCTTTGTTCATAACGAAACTGGAAATATATACTCCCATTTGATTCCAGGTTTGCTTGTGTTTGCAGTTGTATACCACTACACCAAATCGAACTTACCTCAATATGATTCTCAGTTGGGATGGGAGGTTTTCAATTTCTATCAATTTGCAATTGGAGCCACGATTTGTTTGATGGCCTCTGCTACTTTCCATACCATCAAGATCCACTCTCATGAAGTTCTTGCTCTGAGCAATCAGATCGACTATATTGGGATTGTAGCCTTGATCACCTCTTCTTTAATTTCTATTGTCTTGTTTGCGTTCTACGATCATCCAAATTGGAGAATGATCTTCATCGGTACTTTTCTTACTTTGGGTTCCTTATGTACTTACGTTACTTTAAACCCTAATTTTAGAACCCCAACCTATCGTCCTTTAAGATCGCTCATGTTCTCTTTCTTCGGACTTTCAGGTTTGTTTCCGGTAATAGTAGCAATTAGGTTATATGGAAAAGAGGAGGCATTCAAACGAGCTTCAGGAAACTGGTTGATCCTTGAAGGCGTCTTCTACTTGAGTGGAGCAACTTTATATGCCATGAGAGTTCCTGAACGATGGAGCCCTGCCCACTTGAAGGTAGGGTGGTTCGATTATTGGGGCCATTCACACCAAATTTTTCACGTCTTGGTCGTTGTGGCAGCCTTCTGCCATTGGAAGGCGTTGTTGGGATGCTATAAGTATTTGCATGAATATATTCTCCATGAATATAAACTACAGCTATAGCCATGTCGATCGATATGAAAATATATCTTTACAATTAATTATTATCTCTCATATGTATTTTTTGGTATAGTTATTAGTTACATAAATCAAAAAGTAGTGGGTATACAGGTTATGTATCAGCTTACTTCTTCTTCTCTCTGTTACCCTTAGGAACTCTAGCGACCCAGAACAACAAAACAGTCAAGAAGATATTAACAAAGATAAAGGCAATGAAAATACCATAGTTTCTCCATCTCTCAGAGTAAAGAGCAAACACAGACTTCAAGTAAGTATTAGTGCTACTCATAGGGCAAAATTTACAGTTCAGGGTGTTGGAGTCAATAAGATAACCACCAGCCTGCGACACGTACTTAGACATGTATTCACCACAGGTTTGACCCAGAGGAGCATTAAAATGCAACAACTCAGTCTCCCGACAAACGACGTTAGTATTGGCCAAGGCAGTGGATAACATAGCTTGGATCAAGTATGTGAATGGGTTACATCTGTACATAAAGATCCAGAATCCTGGAAGAACGTTTGGACCAGCAAGAACACCACAGAAATTCAAACACATAGTGAAGAGTAAGGTGGCAAGGTTGGCAGCGTTGTCAGCGAGTTCAGTGAAGGAGATACACAATTGAGCCATGGTAGAGACGTAGATGTAGAAAGCAACAATTAGCAACCACATCAAGGCACCACGTTCATGAACGGCATCAGTTGGTTCAGCGTTCTTATAAAGACCGACTGGATAGTACCAACAGAAGAAAGAGATGGTACCAACCACGAATTGGAAAGGAATTTCAGAGGTGATTTGACCGAGAATGAAGGCAACCCAAGAATAAGTACGGGATGGAGCTTCTCTAACTTCGTACAAATCTCTTTGCTTGACAAAGAACGGAACGTATTGTTGCAACATGGTATTGAATGGAATGAGGAACATGAAAATTGAGAACATTTGATTTTGCAAACCTTGGATGGAGGTGTTGGCCTTGAAAAAGGAGAAACCATTGAAAAGAGAAGCGGAAACGACGAGGAACAACTTGGAGTAGATGTACGAAGGAGTACGCCAGTCCATTTGGAATACTCTCCAGGTGACAATGAGGTATTGCTTGAAGATCGAGGTGGCGTATTTCTTGTGGGCTTCAGGGGAATCATCGCGAGGCAATTTGACCAATTCTCTTTCCATTTCATCCAAATCAGCTTGCATTACACGGAATTGTTCAGAATTCTTCCAAACTTCGTGGTAATCCTGGTTGGCGTGGGAACCTGGAGCGGCACCAACGACTTCCAACATCCATTCAGCTGGGTTAGCTTCAGCAGGACAAGGGTGGGCACCATGGCTTTCGAAAAAGTTAATCAAAGTAGAACAGTTTTCACCCAAGTCACCAAAATACACGGTCTTACCACCCTTTTGAAGGAAAAGCAAACGGTCGAATTCTTGAAGCAAAATGGCGGAAGGCTGATGGATAGTACACAAAATAGCTTGGCCCTTGTCGGCTAACTTTCTAAGCAATTGACAAATGGACCAAGCAGTTTGAGAGTCTAAACCAGAAGTAGGTTCATCGAGGAAAAGAAGAAGTTTTGGCTTGGCGACAAGCTCAACACCAATGGTAAGACGCTTTCTTTGTTCAACATTAAGACCTTCACCGGCAACACCAACAAGGGCATCGGCATAGGCGGTCATTTCCAAAAGATCCAAAATGTATTCGACGTAATCATTCTTTTCTTTCTTGGAAACGTGCTCCGGTTGTCTAAGGTAAGCAGAGAATCTCAAAGCTTCACGGACAGTAGAAGTTTGCAAATGCAAATCCTGTTGTTGCACGTAACCAATAGAACGTTGAAAAGAAGCATCCAATGGGTTTCCATTAACCATACGAACACCATCGGAGATAATACCAGAAGTGACACGCTCAGACAAACAGTTCAACAAAGTAGTTTTACCAGCACCAGAAGAACCCATAAGCGCAGTCAATTGACCGGGCTTGACCCAACCGTCGACATGGTTAAGAATGACTCTGTCTTCACTCTTAATTTTGACCTGGTAAGTGAGATCACGCCAGTGGAAGATATCCTTACCAGCAATAGCGTTGTCGTCTGTACTAGAGGCGGTGGAGGCTTGCTTTTCATTAGAAGAGCCTTCCTTCTCAGCCTCAGCTCTGTCAGCATAAGAGATCTTTTCACCACGTTCACCAGTTTCAATATCAGTTGATGCACTCAAGGCAGCTCTTTCCTTCTTCTTTTGAGCCAAAGCTCCGGCTAAGTAGAGTTCAATTTCACCCTTTTGCATGGAACCCTTGTTGAATTCTGTAAGAGCAACGTAGACGAAGAAGAAGAAAACAACAAACCCAACGGTGATACCGAAATTTCTCCATTTATGGGTATGGTTGTATTCATAGGCTTCTCTTAAATAGTTAGCACCCATGACCACCAGACTACCGGCTTCACTACCCACAGTGGAACAAGTTCTTTCAGTACCAACAGCGCTTTCGTACAGGGGAACAAATTGAGAACAATCAAACAGTCTGCCCCAGAATTCGTTGACCATAAGGGACTCGAAAACATATCCGACAGGATTAATGTAGTTGATCCAACGAGACCATCCAAGCATATTTGGGGTAGGAATGATGAAACCAGTGAAAATAACCATGGCCAACAACAAAGAAGTGGCTGGAGTCATGGCCGCGGCAATGGAAGTTGAAACAGCACCAATGGATCTGAACAAATGAGACATCACAAAGGTACAAGCCAAACACATGAGCATGTAGAAGAAGAAATGGCCTGCGTCACGACGGAAATGAACCATGAAATAGAAATTAATGTTAAAACTCAATGACATAAGAAACTTGACTGGCATTTCAGTGACAATGGATGCCAAAGCATCGGCTGAAGGTCGGTAAAGGGCATATTGTTTATGTTTCTCGACAATGGCACGGGATTCGAAGAGAGCCATGATTTCCAAAAGCGATGAGAAGGCATTGAAAAGCACAGCAAAGAACATAGCGGCACCTCTATAGTAAAAAGTTCCAGTTATCGGTTGCAAGTTGTAGAAGACGGAGGATAAGATAAGGGACATGATCAATTGACCAAAAATGGAGAAGAGAGTGATCGATGGATCACCTTTTGTTCTCAAAATGTTTCTACCCATGATGTAACGACATTGCATGAAGAAAGAGACGTTGTATGGCAGCTTATGAGACAAGTTCTTGGATTGTCTGGCGACGTGCAGTTGTTGGTATTCTTCTTTGGTGTTGTTAGCTTCACAGGAGACGAAATATTCATCAATTTTACCGATCAAAGCCTGGTATTCTGGCGATTCCTTCCAGTAAGCCTCGAATTCTTGAGCGGTCTTAGGAACCTTACTTTCCATTCCCTTTTTAACTACACGTTCACTTGGAGAGGTAATGGAAGTCAAGAAATCGGCAGTGGTTTGACGTTGTGGACACACGTAACCCATATCTTCGAAGAACTTACGGGCGACATTGGCCTTTCCGAAGAAGATTTGATAACCTTCGTACAAGACGCAGACGTTATCGAAAAGATCGTAAGCATCTTGGGAACATTGATAAATGGCAATAAGTGGGGTAGCTTCTAAGATGGTAGCAGATGTCTTCAAAGCACGGATAAATTCCAACGCAGTAGCAGCATCAAGACCTCTAGTAGCGTTATCCCAACACTGGATATTGGCACCAGAAAGAGAGGCTTCTGCAATGGAAACACGCTTTCTTTCACCACCAGAGACACCTCTGACGTAATCATTACCAACCTTGGTGTATCTAGTATGGGAAAGACCGTAAGTAGCCATGTAGACGGCAGCCATGTGTTTGGCGTAAGTCTCTCTGTCAATATCACCTCTGTTTCTTGGAGTACGCATACGAGCAGCGAACTCCAAAGTTTCTCCAACATGTAAGTGGGGGAAATGGACATCGGTTTCAGCAGAATAGATGACATCTCCACGGTAGTGCTTCTCAATATCTTTTGGAGTTAATCCGTCGTACAGAATCTTCAGCTCCTCACCAATTTTGAACCCGTGAGTATGAGCGGAAATTGTCTTCAAAAGGGTTGAACAACCAGAACCAGGTCTTCCTAAAACGACAGTGACTTCACCAGGACGCATAATGGCATCCATAGACTTCAAAATGTCAAAGTAACGCAGTTCATCGACTCCTTTAATCGTGTGATAGACATCTTGAGCCACTTTATAGATACCATTGGTAACAGTAGGCTGATAATCGGAATCAGCAGCAATTCCGTACGCTCTTAAGTTACGGTAAGCAATACCCAAGGACAGAGTCTTGTAGTAATCTGGGTCCAGATCGTGCAATTTACGTAAGTTCTTCACCCAGAACTTGGCATTGAAATTTTCCGAATCGGGATTCAATTGCTCTTCCACTTCATCGGCATTGAAAGGAGCTACACCGGGGACTTGGGACATGTTAGTCAAGAAACGCATCAAATTTTCAGCTTGCAGGTCATGGTTACTGTTTTGAGAGCCATGAGAGATAGTTCTAGCAAGCAGTTGAATGTCTTTGGAGGCAGTGGTGTCCAATCCAGTGTAGGTTGGATTGGGTTCGAATTCTTCAATCGAGTTGACCTCAGACTCGGTGCCGTCATCGGTAGGTCTCAGCATCTTAAATGTGTTACTTCCGTGTAATTGGCTCAGCGCAACTCGAGTTGTGTGTAATTAAATTTGCAGATTCTGCTGGTAAGGTCAAAAAAATAACTGATGATCGAGGCCAAGTGGGGGAGTTTTAATTAAACCACAGTGTCTTGGCGATTATCAACAGAGAAGGAAATTTGACGCGAGCACGGAACAATAGACCGGTAGTGGTGGATCTAACGTCTGCAATGGTTAAAACTTATGCGCTGGGTGTCAATGTCGAACGATGAGCAAATTGAACGCTTTTAAGTCAGAGATGTTTTGCTCTGTCTATTTGGGGCAACACTTGCGTTGTGAGACAAAAGAAGGTTAAAAATAAGCCCAGTGAAATAAAGGATATACTTGGGGATGACAGGTGGGGATCGAATTGAAAGATATGACTTATCTCTATTCGATATTAAGCTGACTGTACTTCCTTAGTTGGTCTTGAACCTTTACTTACAGCGGATCGAGTGCTTCTTATAAATCTTTCACCTCGATATCTCTGCGCCTTCAAATGTGATGCGGCTAGTGTTCTTTGCGGTTTATTATGCATGAAAAAAAAAGAAAATCTTGCTCGCTCTATTCGGACGGAACCCAAAAATACCCGTCCCGGCATGAATAATAAAGCCAAGGAGGGGTCTGCTAGAAAGGTAAATGATGATGAGTCGAGGGGTAAATCATTGTCATTGAAGGTATAGAGTGCAGTCTGTGGCCAAGAGAGGAGGGGTATATGGTCTCTTTTCAAATCACCAGGACACCTTTTCCCTGTCATTTTTAACCATCTCTGTTCTAAAGGACATACCTAAAGTATCTACAACCCTGCCAGTATTAGTTCCCGTATCGACGGAACTTAGCTATATCCGCCGTTCCGCCAAGGCGAAAAAAAAAAAAAGTGATTGCAAATTTCCAATTTTCATAATACTAACATTTTATCTGCACTAGCACCCCAAACAACCCGTCAATAATGTTCCGTATAAAGTAACTCCGTGCTCACCGCATTGCTCATTATGACGCACTTATTCTATTCAAAGAGATGCTGCCAAGGGGTACTATGTTATGTAGTCTTGGTTCGAAAGCTGGAAAGTAAGCCAGAGATTGAAAAAAAGGTAACCAGTCAAACCTTTCTTGCTGGTACGCAATCCAATTTACATCATTACGTAAAAGGGGATTATGATTTAGATACGTTTATTTATTCATCTACTCTTTCTCCTTCATTCACTTCTCTCTGCTCTTCTGTTTGTTTTCGTTATCTGGACTAAACCCATTTTAGTCCGTCTACCCGAAATTTATGTGTTGGTTATTTTTTCTAATTTTCTCGTAGAACATCGCTATTGTTCCACGTTTAGTATGGTACTTTGATCGGCACGGGCCATAATAACATTCTTCCGCATGGAGTCTATTTTTGTCGCCATCAAGAACGTTATAAATTTACCGGCAGGGGCCCCAATAGATCCTTTCCCTGACTTAAGACGCTCCACCGGATAAATTTTGAAAATTACGGTTTGTATTGTGCTTTTTCGTCCACTGTAAGAAGCCGTTGTCTTCCACTTCCGTTTCGTCGTATATCGTCCCCTGAACAGCGCCTTCCCTTCCACAGCGGGCCACATTATTTGACCTTCCAAAGTCCCGAAATCCTGTATATAGATTACTAATCCTCGTTCAAGATGGGTCCGTTCGCGCATTAACTCCGCACGGAGATACGTGTAAGATACGGACCCAACTGTTGACTCTCATTATATTTATTAAACTTCTCACTTGATCCCAGTTTTTTTTGGTGCTTTCACCTTCTGTGTACTTTCTTTTGGTGCCGTAATATTTGTTTGTTGTTGTTGTATACCTTGCTCCAGGAGGCCATACATATTCTTGTAGATTGAACCCTGATTTTCTCTCCGCTTCCGAACCTTTTTTGCTGTTTCATCTCATTTTGTAGTTGTCTGATCTCATCTCGTTTAGCTTCTTCCAAGTTACGTAGCCCTGTCCACTTCTTCTTCTTCTGCTGCTGCGTCCATCTTACCCTTTCGCCTCGTTTAGCTTCTCTTCTTGACCTTTGGGGTGGGGAGTGATGGCTGCAAAAAAAAACACCTCCTTCCACATTTGAACCTTAATTTTGCCAACTCACCGTAAACATAACTCTCTCATTGCCTCCCTAGATGGCTGCATTTAACACTTTCTCTGAAGTGTTTTATCTCTACAATGCCTCCGTTCCCTTCTCATAACCAGTTCAACCTCTCAAGATTCATGCAGGCGGAGATCTAAACTAGTTTTCTCCCACAATCACTATCACCATGGACCATCTAGTGCTTCTTCCATGTCATTCCGTGTGGTTGGGTGGCGATTCATTGGGGAAAGCCCAAAGTGAATGGATTTTAGCACCCTTCCAATACACGGGAAATGACCATCTCTGCTTTATTGACCATATTCATCTGGCCTTTAGTCAAGTTGACAAAGATCAGAACGCGTTATTGGTCATTTCTGGCGGAGCTACCAAGACAGAGACTACTGTTTCTGAATCACAATCGTATCTTGATCTAGCACGAAAGCTTGGATACACTAAATCCGCCGTATTGGAAGAATATGCCACTGATTCTATGGAGAATGTGGTGTTTCTGATCTGTCGTTTCTATGAAGTCACTGGTCAGTATCCAAAACGAATCACCGTAGTGGGATTTGAATTCAAACGTGGTCGGTTTGTTAAGAACCACTTGAAAGCACTTAACTGGACCCTGTCGGAGTATATAGGTAATTCACCGGACCCTATTAGTCTTTCTTTTGAGGAGAAAACAAGGTACTTTCAGGAGCTTGACCAGAGCGAGTACAACCATGCGGTGAAGCATTTCAAGTCTGATTGGTTCGGGTTACATAGTCCCTTGGCAGACAAAAGAGCTATTCGGAATCCCCACGGTAGAGAGCACAATTATAACACTAGTAACCCGAGGTTGAGGACATTTTTCGATGCAATGGATGCCAAGATGACCAACGAAGATATCCGGCAGGCTTTTATGGAGAGAGGGACCAAATAGATGTACATTTTTTATTATGGATGTTTCAAAAGACACATCAACTTCTACACAAATCAAATACAAGAATCAGGCTTACTTATACAGTCTATTTACGAAGCTAAATTTAACTATTTCTTCAAAGTTCTTCTCTTTTGCACAGCACCAGCTAACTTGTGCAACATCTCGACGGTAGCTTCCCATGAGACACATCCGTCAGTGATGGAAACACCGTATTTCAAGGACAGCTTGTCCTGGCCCTCAGCTGGCATCAGTTGCTTACCCTCGTTGATATTGGACTCGATCATAACACCAATAAGGGCGTCTTCACCAGCGGCAATCTGATCAACCACAGCGTCCAATACAGCAGGCTGGTTACGGTAATCCTTACGAGAGTTGTCGTGGGAACAGTCGACCATGAGCTTGATATTGGGGTTAGAAGACTTGGAAATGGCCTCCTTGGCAGCAGCAACACTCTCGGCATCGTAGTTAGTGATCTTCTTACCTCCACGCAAGATAACAAAACCGTGGTTGTTACCCTTGGTGGTAGTGATGGCAGCAACACCGTTTTTGGTGACTCCTAAGAAGTGGTGACCCTTGGCAGAAGCCTGACAGGCATCAAGAGCAACGGCCAATCCTCCATCGGTACCGTTCTTGAACCCAATAGGGAAGGACAAACCGGAAGCCAACTCTCTGTGCAATTGAGACTCGGTGGTTCTGGCACCAATTGCACCGAAGGAAAGGAAATCAGAGAAGTACTGTGGAGAGATGGTATCCAACATTTCGGAACCGATAGGCAATTCACACTCTCCAGTAAGATCAGCATAAAGTTGACGAGACAAACGTAAACCCTTGTTAATGTCGAAGGTGTTGTCCACGTTAGGGTCATTAATGAGTCCTTTCCAGCCAACAGTGGTTCTTGGCTTCTCAAGGTATGCTCTCATGACAACCACGATGTCATTTTCGAGTTCTTCGGCGAGTTTCTTGAGCTTTCTGGCATATTCCAAAGCGGTGTCTGGGTCGTGAATGGAACATGGCCCGACAATTACGAGAACACGGTCATCTTTGCCCTCGATGATCTGAGCGGACTCGAAACGACCCTTGATAACTACTTCAAGCGCCTTGGATGTGGCCCTGATCTCGCTTTGCAAAAGGGCTGGCGATATTAATGGGTCGTAACCAAGAATACGAGTATCGTCGTATTCAGCTGGTATTGGGGTGTGGGACATGATGGGTTTTTTTTTGATAGATGAGGAGTGTTTACTTCAAGTCAAGGATTTAAAATCAGTTATGTAGTCTCGATAGGTGTTATCCTGTGGGAGATCTGATGTTACGATCGGTTTAAGATGTTCAACTAATTTAAATCGGAGCAGATTCTGAACTTTGACTCTATGACTCTTTCGAAATTTTTCACCCGCCGCAAAGAGGCACGGGGTCGTGCGGCCAGCAAACTCCGACCACGACGACGAATGAACACGACGAGAAAAGTCATCTGATTAATGAGGAGGGCAGGGCAGATTCAGAGCAAAGGTTGAAAAAGCTAGGTTACATGAATATTACAATAAGTTTTTGGGTCACCCATATCGATGTACATCACGATGTAGCACTAATGTTATAGGAAAAGTTGGAAGGTTCAGCATTAGTTGCCTGGCTGATAGTCTCAAATGAGACTGCACATATAACACGTGCTGTCACTCAGTGGATTTTATCCGAAGACACTTCGAGGGCAGATTCTCGCTCGGTGCTGTTTATCCGAAGTTGCAGATTAACACTGCTTAGCAAAGACAATGGTGATGAAGCAATAAACAAACATGGGGCGGCAATCTGAAGGTAATTAGCATATGCAAACAGGTGTAACACTTTTTGCTCTGGCGGTTTTGTCGGGCTTATCTTTGAGCGGAAGGGAAGGGGATCGGAAGTAGTATCATCCGTAGAGATCCGTTCCATACAGTTTCATCACAAAGGCCCAGTACCGTCTGCATCCGTGGTGAAGATTAGGTTGAGGCTTAGCGCATCTGCACACAAAATACCTTGTCTAATCTCTTCCCTATTTCGACGCAGAATGGAGCACCTTGAATCAAAAAGAGGCTTGGGGAGCAAAAAAAAAGATTGATTTCGCCCAGGATCGAACTGGGGACGTTCTGCGTGTTAAGCAGATGCCATAACCAACTAGACCACGAAACCACCTTGAAATAATTTGGCCATGGAAATTATACCCTCAAATGGTATACTTCTTAAGACCACCAATGATGCCCAGTTATAATAGCTCCCAAAACTCCTAAGTTATAATCAATAAGCAGTTGATTCAAAACTTTAGTGCATTAAACACAGATTAGGTAAACTTCATACACCTCAAGTCTGCATCCATATTACATCTGAGTACCCTTTGAGCCTCCCTAACCTCATTTAACCCATAGAATTGACATTTTTTCCATCATCTGCAACTTTTCTCTGTAAATTAATCTCTTTTAACTGTACCTAAACAAACATGATATGGTGTACGGATGTACAATTGGCTTTATAGTAATATCCACCAGCCTCTACGCTTGAATCTCTAAATATATGGTTCTACTGGTCTCTACACTATTATCTCTTATCTCATGGTTTTAACGTATTCAACTGACTAATTGTTGTTCTTAATCTGCTTGATGGAATCAATAACACTCTGTTCAAGGGTTATGTATTTGAAGCCAAGAATCTTCTCAGTGTGGCTGAAATCCAAAACTGCAAATTGTGGACGTGCTCCAGAGGTTTCTTCGGAGATCTTACCCTTATACTCGGGGAAATTAGCAAAGATGTATTTCAACAAGTCATCGTGGGTAAATCTGGATTCACGCATGACAAGTCTCTGATCAATGGCTTCTTTCTTCTCAAAGGCAATGAGATGAG
Organism: Kurtzmaniella quercitrusa; assembly: GCA_030570095.1. Lineage (NCBI taxonomy): Eukaryota > Fungi > Ascomycota > Pichiomycetes > Serinales > Debaryomycetaceae > Kurtzmaniella > Kurtzmaniella quercitrusa. The sequence continues at coordinate 102,639 of JAJLUZ010000032.1, read as the reverse complement.
CCTTAGCAACGTCTCTGACATCGATCCAAGCACCTGAATTTTCGTAGACTTTCTCACCTGGCTTCAGCTTCAAGATAGCGTTAAGGATCTCGGCCGAAGTACCCAAGGTTCCTCTGACTTCAGAGTCAAAGGCCTGAGGACCGAAAACGTAGCTTGGGTTGACGGTGGAGAGCTTGAAGCTTGGCTTTTTCTCTTCAACAAAATCCCAGGCAGCCTTTTCAGCGTACTTTTTAGACACAATGTAGGCACTAATGTTGTTCTTTCTACCTTCTTCCCAAGATTGCGGGTTCCAACTCTTTTCAGTGAAGGTGGTGCTTGGGTCATTGTCCTTAGAGAAGTCACCAACAGCAGCATATGAAGAGGTGACCACAACTCTAGTAACTTGAGGAGCATATTCATGAACGGACTTCAAAACGTTTTTGGTTCCGTTAACTGCTGGGTTCAAATAACCTTCCTCAGGGTTCTCAGCGGTGAAATTGAATGGAGATGCAGTGTGCAACACAATGGTGATGTCCTTGTGCTTCTTAAAAATATCATCAAATGCACCTTCAGCCCCAATATCCTTGACAATTTCGTAAGAAAATCCCTTAGGAACGTTCTTCTTAATTGCATCTCCCTTTTCAGTGGAACGGACAGTTCCGATGACATTGTAGCCTGCAGCAACCAATTGCACCACGATGTGCAGAGCGATGTACCCAGAGGCACCGGTGACTAAAACAGTGGAAGACATTTTTTGTTTGAAGATTGAGTAAAATTGATAAACCAGATGGATGGATAGTGATATAATTGTGGCGGAAACATCTTCAATTTATATTGAACATAGCAACTTGCTGAGTTGTTCCAAAAGCTTCTTTTATTTTAAAGTGCGATAAACCCGACTTAACTGCGAGCCAGGCTTAATTGCGGGTAGTTTCGGGGATTGCTCGGTTGCTGACATATCATACATAGTGTGTACATAGGGTAGACAAGGGCGCAGAATGGTTGAGCCGCAGATTGATGCATCATCGTCTCATCGCCACAGGATGTAGGTACACTAATTGTCAGCTTGCAGAGCTATTTTCCTGTAGAGGCTTTATTACTACAATTTTGCTTGTTTGTTAATCTATATTAATCAGCCATAAAAAATCTATACAAATTATAAGCCGTCATTGGCTCTCATAAGCTCATACGTTCACTTTCTCTGCGGCAATCAGAACTGCCATTGATAAAATAGGAGAAGTGGTGTGTAAAGCACCAGTCAATGGCACGTTTTGACATCCAATATCAAGTTTTGGCTTTTCCGTAGTAGGTCCAAAATCGACAAATGATTTTCCCTCTTTCAATGCAATTTTTATCACCTCTTGCATCATCACAAAGTAAGCTTTCATTGGTCTGGCCTTTTCGTGATCCAACCCTTGTAAATCGGAAGTAATTGTGTCTCCGATCCGGAAAAGGACACATGATGCGATTACTTCTCCATTAACTTTAAGGAACAAAAGGGAACGATCGCATGCCTTATTGGCAATGGTACCAATGGTACGGATAAATTCAGCGTTAGGATCGACCATCACAGAAGTGTTACCCTTTTCGAGTCTACCTTCCGCGATTTTACGCCAAAGACGCATCACGGTTTCGCAACCTTCTTGAGACACCTCTTTCTCTTCAATAGTAACCCCTCCAGCTCTTTGGAATTCACCATCCTGATTTCTATACTTGATGCTCTTGAAGTATTGGGCAATATTTTCACCCTTATGTGGACGCAAGTTAATAATATGAGAAGCTGGAAGTCCAACTCTGTACCATCCTCCGAATCTAATACCTTGTTCAGGGGATGCGTTTTTGTAGGTTGGATCAAGTAAAATGGTACATTTGTTGGAATCTTGTCTTTTGTTCCATCTGCTAATAACGTACATAACAGCTGCACTTCTAGCAACTGGACGTTGAGAATTACTGGTGTAGAAAGTCGATCTTACGAATGGCCAGTGGAATGCAAGTAATCCGAATCTAACGCAAAGAAGCTTAGAATACGAATCTTTACCAAAATTTCTTTGAATAAATCTACCGAATGGACCAGTCAACGTAGATGTTAAATCGTACAGTTCAATAGTTGTAAGTAATACTAATGCCTCTGTAGCCATCAAGTCATCATGGAATTTAACCTTGTCCTTTATATCTTGTTCGGTGTCCAATTCAAGAGGAAATTTAGATCCCTCTCCAGCTGCTTTCTTAAGAAGCTTCTTACGTTGATTTTTGGATAAAGGCTTAGGTGGTTCATCATATTCGAAAAGGGTTTCCTCTTCATCAAAAACAGTCTTTTCCAAATCTAAAGTCTCCCAAGTCCTAGACACTTCAAATTTGCTTCCAGGACCAGCATTTTCAGGCTTTGGCTTCTTGAAAACTCTTAAAACCTTGCAATTCATTCCTTCCAAAGTAGTTTGACTGTAGGCTTCCATCAACAGAATAACAGCTTCTCCAGAAACACCAGGATTAGACTTTCTGTTAAAAGTTATAAGCTTGGCATATGCGGACTTTTGAGCATCAGTAAGTTTAGAAAGATCTAATTCTTCCACGTCCAAATGTGGAGGAGGTCTTCTTCTTGCACATCTGGAAGAGAAAATCAGCAAGACGAAAAGGGCAAAGCAACAGAAGAATAATGCTGGGATGCCCAATGGAATATTGTAATCATCATTTCGATGAGTGACAAGAGATTTCCCCCCCAGAATCAAACATAATAGGGAAACAACTGCTAAAAAGCAGTCAACAAACAAGGTAATGGAACCAAGAATTTCAGTCAATCTATATTCTTCGGTAAGAAAAAAAGAGACTCCAACTCCCAAAATAGACCCACAAACAATGAATGCAGAAGTATAAGTATATACAACAGGAGAGCTTTTCATAGGATCCAGATAATCCTTTTGATGATTTTTCCAAGGATGGGAATCATGGCATAATTTGATCTCAACTATACCAAGAACAAAATTAAGGAAGCACAGTAAACCCATAAAAATTTGGGCCTTACCACGTTGAGGAACCTGCCAAACATGAATCAAGAGAATTGAAAGCAGAATCACACAAAGTACCTGGAAAACAATCAAAGTCACCCGAGCTCCCAAGCTGGCCTTTAAATGTTTATTGCCAGGAAGATTGAGAGGGTTATGAATGGTACCAGAAATCATCAGAGTGACGTATCCGATGATAATGGCGATGATTGCAAAAAGAGTCAAGTTTTTCAAAATGGCCCATAAATAATGGGCACTAAGTCGAGTACTTAAGATTTTTCTCCCTTTTCTACTACGTTCTACAATGTGCATACCCATGACAAGAAGGGCCAAAAAGATCCCCACAATAGGGTACCCTTGAACAGTAGAATACCCATCGGTAATACTCACTTCGGCGGCAATGTAAAGAATATTTAAACAAAAACACAATATTGACGCTGTCCACACTGAAAGGATGATTTTGCGAGCTCTCATCCAAAATGAAACTTTTGGTTTATCTGTCTCATCTTCAGTTTTCTCATTATCATTGTCATGTTTCTCGTCTTTGTTGCCATTATTATCTTCTTGATGGTTGGGGTGGTCGTTTGATGCAGGAGTTCCCTTTTTACCTTTTGTACACTTTGGAGCATTTTTGACATCTTTGATGTCTTTGACAGATTTGTCATCAGTGTTACCTTTATTTTTATTACTTTTATTTCCTTTGGATTTATTGACCTTCTTACTCCGGCCTTTAGATGATTCACCTTCCTCTTCTTCATTATGTTCAGCTGTAAGAGGAGTAGCCAACTCACCCTCGGGGTCAAAAAAGTCGGATTTCGAAACGGTTTGACCCATGCGCATTTGATGATCTGGCTGAGGTATATATTTTTGCAGCTTGTTGGCCTTTTTCTTGTTGGCACCGGTGCTCTTTTTGATCTTTTTCTTTCCGTTATCCTTAAAAGACTTTTCTGTGGTTGAGTCTTCAAATGCTACCAGTTTTGAACTAATAGACTTGTTCGTCGTGTTGATTTTAATAATTTCAGTATCCACTGATGAATTAGGGACGTTCGGATGCTGCTCGCAAACGGAAACTTTCAGACATCCGCATTCGGAACTACCTGCAGTAAAAGGGTTCTCCGTCATTATTAATGTTATTAATGATCAATAAATGAATGTTACGATCGATATAAATTAATCGAGAGAATAGTCTCTTAATCACCAAGGTTATGATGGAAGTTTCGGTTGTTATAAAGGTTTGCAGTTTGAGTGGTTTGGTTGCCCTTACTATCGGCCAGGGGATTTGTCTTGGCTTGCTAATTCCGGGGGTAAAGATCAGCGGTGCAGGCGCGAAATTTTTGACGGGTTTTTTGGCACGAAATGACAAAATGGTTCCAGCCGGTCGAATGCGAAGGCTGAACGGCAGGGAATAAAAATTTCAGCGGGATTCTCGGGAATAACGGGGAATTTCTATGAAAGAACGGAACCAGCGATGAGATGTTATGGTACGGTAATTTCACCTTCAGTTATTAATACTTGTGAATTATTCACTATCTGAATCACCAATGAGGGCGATGGCTGGTTTTTTATCCTGACTAACATTTGATGAACAACGAATTTATAAATATCCTTACCTACCGGATATTTTTTAGCCCGCCGCAGTACTAGTTTCTATTTTGAGTTACGGAGTGAAGAGAGGGCGATTTTTGCTGCCCTCGCCGCACATTGTTAATACCAGAGGCAGTCCACAAGAGTTCGAGCCATCCTGTATGTAATCTAAAAGAACCCTTAATTGCATGACGTCTATCCAAACGGCACATTTTTGCATTGGATCTCGGCCCGAACTAGCCAATATTAAGTAACATGAGCTACTTACAAAACGCTACTCTCCACCTCCTCTAAACCAGCCAAAATCAATAAGATCAGGTCAAATATGAGCGTCTCGTAGATACGCTTTACACTTCACCACATGTTCTACACTGCGCCCCATGCTTTAGCCGTTCCAGGTTGCTGTTGGTGAAAATAATCTCTTCTAGTTCACGCGGAATTGCCAAAAATAAAGCTAAATCGAAACTATTTCCGGGCCACAATTATTTGGCCGTTGACTATATTGATTTTTTTCGGGGACAAGAAATTTTTAGATGGGACCACATGATTCTGCTCCTTTGAAAGGGGAGCCTAGGCCGTCGGATCATCCCATCCGGCTGTACCATGTTGATAGCAAACCAAAAATCGTAGTTATTGACAAGACCCCTATCCCATACTCATCCCATACTCATGTATTACTAATGTCATTCTCATGCCCGATTATTTGACGCATGTTCGAGCTACTGTCTCGCGGCTGTGTCACTTTACGATTACTTAAGCGTATTTCTCTCATCTTAAAATTAGAATCACTTGTCTATCCCACGCAGGCATCTGCAACTATTATGCATGTGGATTAGGTCAGTATTGTATTTAACGTATTGTTGTTAATTGATTCTCCACTATTTGACGGTTTTTTTCTTTTCAACGCCCCTATTTGGAACCTTCTCGAGCGTCAGGCCTACCGATAATTGGTCTTTTTTCTGCTCACTTGATAGCAGGTCTCTACTCTTCTCTTAAACTTTTCTAGGTCTCCTATCATAAGATGTCATCTTCTTTTTGACAGCCCATTTCACACCTAATGTCAACTACTGACCAGCTCTAAGATGTTTTTTTCGTCCCCTGTACAGCGGCTGATAAGATATTCGCTCAACCGCTCAGCCCCTCAACTTCTATTCTTAGACCCCTCTGGCCCCCTTTTGGAAGCTGTTTATGGATTTGATAATCCGTCAAAGTTACGAATACGTCAAATCTACAATTCTTGCGATATTTTTACTTATTGTGCATAAAGTACGAGTTCGGGTATTTGACAGATGACCTGCCAGTTGTGTAGTCTGTTTTATAACCAAACGAAAAACGTGTTTATTGTTAAATTTGTAAAATGCATTGTCGTTTAGATCTACCATTTGGTCCCAATTTAAAATTACTTCTACACTAATGTATGATGGATGGGTTATATTTAACTCTACCGCTTCAAACTCCACCGATGCTTTTACTCTTACGCTGGAAGCTGCGTACAACGTCTCTTCTACGACGTTTGCATTCTCTACTAAGTTCCCCTCTTTTACTCCAGAACCATTTTTCGTACTCTGATTCAGTGTTTTCTTCAGTGGTTGATGTCGTCGTCGTCGTTGCTGTCTTATCAGTTTGACCAGGAAGGCTGATTTCACTAGGGAGCTTATGCATTTGTGATTGTGCTGCAAGAAATGGAGAATCTGAATGGATCCAAAACAATCCAAATTGAGCTCTTCTTTTTTCATTGTAATGACGGAGCTCTTCCTCCTGTTTCTTCTTTATTTCTGCCAATAGTTTGGCTTCTTCCTTGGCATCAGGGACCTTTTCCTCATCTATATCATCGTCACTGATCTCAAGCTTAAATCCGTTATCCTGGCGGCTGGTTTCATCTTCAATTTGACTGCTTTTATTATCTCTAAAGAGCTGTCTTAATGTTTCTGTGTCATTAATTAATGGTGTGTTTGAAGCTCCAAATGTAGGTATGAACTCACCGTCCAGGACATTTTCGTTCTCCGAAGAGACATTTTCTTGTGCTGTTACAAATGTAGCGTTTATATCATCATCTTCATCTTCACCTTCATTAATACTTTGAACCTTGGTATCATCGTTGCCATCGTTGTCACCTTGCCCATTATGTTCTGGGTATGTATGCTCTTCTTCATACTTATCCTTAATGTGCTCAGTACTCTGAGCAGTTAATTCGAAATCCATATTATTTCCTTCGTCATCTTCATCGAAGTATGTAAAATTCTGCTGCACTTTGTTTGCATTTTCTCTTTCGTAGGCTCTGATTTCTTCCTGGGCTGCTTCGAGGTCAATATTAGGGTTCTCTACATCAAAATCGCCTTCATCTTGAGATAATGCACCTTCTGCTTCATAATCAAATCCCCTGACTTGTCTTCTGCCCTTGGTATCATAGGTTATATCCAATTGCTCCTCTTCTTCAATCTCCATGGGCTTGTCGAAGTCATAACTGGAGAAGAGCTGAGCTAAGACGCCCAAATTGTTGGCTTTTTCCTCCAGAACTTCGCCAGCTACTATTGAGTCGTTCTGTGGTTCATTGTCTTGGCCGTATTGTTCTGCTTCATCGGCACCAATGGCACAAGTTTGCCCAATTTGGCCAGTATTCATTACTGGACCAGTTTGCCCCGTTTGTTGGGTTCCTACTCGTTCCATTACATGGTTATCACCACTTTTCCATACACCATTATCAAAGCTCCAAGTCAAATCTCTCGCCGTCTTGGTCTGATCGAATCCCCAGAGCTTGGTCTTGTAGTTTTTATAAGTTTTGAGTTCTCCATTGATCAAAATACGAAGGGTGGAGTTACGAATATCCTTCTTATTACGCTCTACAGATCTGTGTCTTCCTTTGATGATCAGACCATGGCCAGAGGTATGAGAGAAATGATTATTATATGGGGTAGCCTTCATCTGAGTGGTGGTAGAGTAAGATTTGATCCCCATCAAACTGGAGCTGGGTGGTCTATTCTTGGTGTTAGCCGAATTGGAGACATGAGATGACAATTCATACCCCACCGAGGACCCACGAGAGTCTAGATACAGAGAACAAGTCAACAGACCTGTGATGGAATTTACAGGGTACTTTGTTTGGGCTTCTTTGATGCGATGAGCTCGAGCTTCGGCGATGGATTCCCTCTTAATTCTTTCTGCTATTGCAGCATCAGGTCGGGCATTATCAAGGTTCCAATCGTATTTGGGCTTCAGAACTTCTACTGAGAGTTTTTTGCCCATAAAGATAACTTCATGGAATGCTCTCTTAAGTTTTTGGAAGCCTTGATCTCCTTCGAGTTCCATTGTGATGAACCCAAAATGGAAATCTGCCAATGGCTTACATTTGATCTCCAAAGGGGACAAAACTTTCCCAAATTTGGCCAAACGGTTCAGAAGTCTAGTAGGATCATCAGCGAGTGCTGGAGCAATGTTCCCGATGTGTAATCTGAACTCTGTCATGGGGTTTTACTGGGGGAATATGTTCACTTATAGGATGAAGTTTCTGCAGCATTTGGCGATGTGGGCAGCGCACGTCCTGGTATGAGAGGGAGAGAGGGATTGAGGGAGAGATCCAAATGAAGGGAGAGCGAAAAGCAAAGAGTGGGAAATAAAGATAGAGATGAACATAGAGATAGGATATATATATGAATATAAATGCATATAGCGCTGGGATAGAGATAGGATAAAGAGAATCGATAGAGGTGAATAAAGGAAAATAGAACAGTAGATACTTAGTCAGCCTTAAAGAGGAGACAAAGGTTTTTTTTTGGTGATTTGAAGTAATCAACTTTTGAAAACATATGTATGTTGACGAAAACCCCTTCACTCAGAAATTTCATAGTAGTAGAAAGAGTGAGACCTCTTTTGTTAAAATTTATATTCAGTCTTTCTAATCTTAACAAGAGCCATGGATGACCAGACTGAACGTCTTCATAGATCTGCTATGAGAGCGTGGGCAATATCTAGAAGGGAATTTAATATAGAAAAGGGAATTGCTGAGATGGATGAAGAAATAGATCAAGAAATAGATCAAGGGGTAGATGAAAATGAAAATGTCCATGAATCATTACAACCCATAAATAAACAATTGACTGGTAGATTCAATGACGAGGATCTAAAAATTAGACTCCCATCAGAAATTATGGAGATGATCTCAACCCACGAAAATAAGAAGGCGCTTGAAGATGCAGTAAAAAAGGAAATGATGCGGTGGTTCTGGATGGGATACTACGAGAATAATGGGACGGAATGAGGAGAGAGAGGAAGAAGGAGAGTAGATGGAGAGAGGGAAAGTAGAGAGCGAGAGGAAAAGAATGCAGATATTCAACTTGTGTAAGACGTTAACGAATTTTGTATAATAGAAACTTAGATTTCAAAAACATCAAACCTTTGTCCAATGTAGCTAGGAAGACGATTTATAGACCTTACCAGACCTTACCTGAGGTGATACATACACGATGAAGAATATTTACTATAGCACTAGAGAAAAGCATCCATCCCAGTGTAATATTTATACCCATGCCACTACAGCCAGGCAGTTACATGTCTCGTATATGAATAAATACTAAGTGGCAGCCCACAAGTCCTTCAACCCCATCACCGAAGTAATGACACCAGCCAAACCCACATCTCCCTCGGTAAAGTGCAAGTAGTTCAAACTATTTAAACAGATAAAAGTGTCCAAAGCATCCCAAACGAGCTTTCTCTTAGCACCAAAGACCTTCTTTTCAATCTCCTTAACGTCGGTCTTCTCATCAGTACCAACACTCTTCAATTTAGTACTATTAATCTGCCACACTCTGAGATCATTGACAAGTCCAGCTACAAGACCGACTAACCAGAATCTCAGGGCCCAAAGAGCAGCATTGGGGGCTTTCTTCTGGTCTAAAACTCCCAACAATTTAAACCATACAACCAGATCAACTGTCAAGTATGCAGCGTAACCCAAGTTTCTAATGATGGTGGTGATTTTCAATACTGAATCAGTCAATTTATTGTCATAAGCCTTCAGGGCTGTCTCTAAATGGTTCAATGGCTTAAGGAATCTCATTCCCTTTCTTGTGAGGGTAATTTGTGCCTTAAGGGTCTTGAAGATTTGCACAGTTTCACTCAGGAACCCTTGTCTGGCTAAATAATAGGAGAGAAATCTTGAGAGATAGGCAACAAGACGGAACGATTTTTCCCTTTTCGGGGTCGAATCGATAAATTTGATCAACTTAAGAAGGGTAGGGTGGTATAATAATGAATCACAAACCATTTTTTTAAGATTTACTAGCAGTATTTGAGCTAATTGCCTTGTTTTGTGTAAGACTTCAAATATCTTAATGAGGCTTCTCCGCCTTTTTATATCGTTCGGACCGCGGGATGTTTTTTTTTGGCGAGCCCTGGGCGTGTGAATTGGCGGGAACAGTGCTGGGCACATGCAATGGAGAGGGGAGGTGGGGCCACTTAAACAGAGGAAGATAGTAGGGGTAAAATACGAATATGGGAAAAATTTGTAAAATGATTTTCTTGGGCACTTTTAGTTGTAAAATGGAAGTTTTACCTTATAATAGAGGTTGTTTAATTGGTGGTTGGGCTTTCCTGCCCTTCTAAAAATCCCCCCGCATTGTGGCAGAATCTGGTCTACATACAGGACGCGATCCACTAAGATTGCGACTATTTGCTACTTTGATGCACTTTTTTATGGATCGGGCCGAAATGAACTCACGGGTGGACGGAGATGAGATAAAGAGGGATGTGGAACGAAATACGGCCCCGAGTGTGTTCCAATGGATTGGATTCGCTGATTGATGATTGTAGTTGATGTTTCGTAGAGTTTACACAGAGGCTGTGGTGGCTGTATTAGAGATACCTTTCCTATCACCAGTGGAAGCGTCCGCTCAATCAGGCTCAGTTTTCCGGCGGGCCATCTTAATGGGAAGGTCAGTCCGTGAGAACTGCAGGATATTAAGCACTACGAAGATATGAACAGATTGGTCATTGGTAGACAGGGGTTAATAATCAGTCACTTTATCGCGTTACTTCTGTGACACGAATCTCCTCCCATTTTGCACTGTATTTAGGCTGGTGAGATGAGCCAGATTGGGATAGCGATAGCTGCTGCACGGCGTAGATGTGGAGACCATATGATGCGATATAGTGTGATATTATATATGATGGTGTTTTGATACGCTGCTATGAATAAATAATGACGATCTATTTCGAGTAAATCATACCACACTATTCATAAAGAACATGTTTATGGTCGTCAACTTTCATCCAAAAATCACGACCATAAATTACGACCATAAATTACGGCGATGTTAAATTATCTACATATACTTATGTAAATCGAAATCCGTAATTATTTGTCACACTGTAGATGCATTGGACCACTACAAATGGCCATGGAGGACAGAGATGAGACAGGGATGAGGCAGAGGTTTGGATCAATGACCGAAAACGAGCCATTTAACACCTTTCCGAGTCTTAGACTGCTCTTATCGCCGTCTTGTTTCAACCCCTTCCTCTATCTCGCCTGCACATCGCCATTCATGTCCATCCTTTTCCTCTGTTGGTATTACACTACTTCCTCCAGCACTGAAGTCCAGATCACGTGAAGTAGCCGCTTTCATTTTTATCATCTCTGTCAAACACGGCTGCATCCTGCACATACATCCATCGCCATCTATCGTGTTGTGTTTGTTTACCCTTCATCAACCACTGTTATGGACAAGGAGAACGTGCCAGAACCACACGGAATCTTGAAGAAACTCGGAGCTGAGTCTCTGGGAGTCACACAGAGGTATCTGCTCCCAATGACCGAGTCCAGAATCGCCAGAATGTCCCGTAGAAGGGTGTCTTTCGCCCCGGAAGTCACCCTACACAAGATTGACTTCATCCCTCAATACAGATCCGATTCCTACGATGTAGATGGGGGTTCTGGACCCAGAAGGGAGACTATAGCATGTATACCGAGCTCCCAGGAGAGTGAGAGTGCTGAGAGCGACGACCATGAGTCGGCAGAGCAAAGAATTCTCTCTGATAGCTCAGATGATGATGATGATCTGCCTGCTAGTGAGGATGAAGATGAAGATACTGCCCCAATCCAAATGGAAATCCCTATTCCACTGGACGCCAGCTTTGCGAACGACTCAATGATGGAACATCCTGAGACAAAGAGCTTTGGGGAGGCCCAAGCTGACAAAAATAATGACTCAGGAGAAGAAGATATGGAATTGACAGACACTGTGGGCCAAGATGGCATTCTTGTTGGTAGAGAGAGTATCCTCAATGTATCAGTGGCGCAATTGAACACAATTAGTGCCAATGTGGGCCAAGATGTGGATTCAGGGGGCAAATTTCCGGTCGAATTCTCTCCGAAACAAGAACCTTTACAACATCGTGATCTCCAACAACCTGATACTGATCAAGGAGTCACTCCACAAGTTGAATCCACAACCCAGGATCATACGGAATCTATGGAATTAACTGAGCAAATGGAAGTTACCGAACATTTAGGCTACATCGATCATTCCAAGCATGCCAATCAAGAAGAGGATATGGAATTGACCCAGAGTTTGGGAGTGGTGAAATCTGCAACCGATCCCATAGAAGAAGAAGAAGACGATATGGAGTTGACTCAGCCAGTTGGTTCGGTCAAAACAGTATCCAAAACAGTAGCAACCCCTGGCGGCAAAGACGAATTATCGCCACCTCCACCACTACCCACCAATGAGGCTGCAGACCAGCTCGATATGGAGCTTACACAGACCGTTGGCCAAGTTAACGCTCAACATCATGAACAGTATGTACTAGAAAATAATCCACTTGAGGTAAATAATCATGAAAGTATAGACGTATCACGTTTGAGCCCTAATGTCCCCCATTTGGATAGTATCCCCAACTTGACGAAAGCAGACTCTCAAGCTAAATTGATCAATAACCCTGAACGTAAACGATCCTTGGACGATGCTATTGAATTTTCGAGTAAAATAGTCAAACCAAACTCCATCCAGAATGAAGTTGCAACCACCAGTACAGTTCCATTGGCAGACGTAACCAATGAATCATTCGATGAAAGTAGCATGATGGAAAACCCCGTCACATTATCTCAGTTCATGAAGGATATTGGGATCAAGTTTTATGACGATTTGGGTATTGGATCCCAAAGACCTAATAGAATCAGCATTAATCTCCCCAATCAAAAACAAGAACAGCATTCTTTAGCCGACTATACCGTTGGAGCCATTCAAATCCCCACCTATGAATTGTATGAATTCAGCTGCTCAGAATTAATGAAAAATATCCAGGAGAGTATTCGAGTTTTCGACCAACTCGACCAAAATACAAGTTATCTGAATCCACGTCTTTTCAAAGAGTTCTACGAGACGATCCCTGATGCTCAACTTGGAATGAAATCTGAATTTCAACTTATCAAAGATTATGCTAGACATGAGGCTAAAAGAGTGTGGTACAAATGGAGAATTCAATTATACGATAATCTTAATGAAGAATTGGAAACTTTGCACAATTCTTTGAAAATTGACAAGGAGAAAACCATCCAAGGGTTGAGCAAAATTGACCAGGTTACAGAAGTTTTGAAAACTAAACATACCCAATTAAAGAGCAAGCTTCTAGGGTTTCGGGTTCTCGTTGAAAATTGTAATGATATGGCTCCTGACGATATCGAAAAGAGTAAACAGGAAATTGTGCAATTAAAACAACATATTGACCAATTCAAGAAAGAATGCTTGCAGCAAAGTATAGTATTAAATGAACTAAATGAGTCGATTCATGCCAAAGAAGCAGCAATGGCGAAATTGAATGAACAGATCTATCAGCATAAGCTCACCTTGAAGAGAAACAAGAGATACAACACTAAAGAAGTACGAGATCTTGAGCTTTCATTCCAATTACTAGAAGGAGTGACTCAATGTAAATACATGCTGTTGGAGAGAAAATCGCTACAGATATTATATGACGATCAAGTTGAAGTGAGTTTTAAATTAGGTGAGGATATCAGCAGCATTTGCTATCATGTAAATGAAGATTCAATCAAGTTGAGAAACACTCAATTATGCCAACTAGCTTTGAAGCTGGCGAGGGAAATTGACACCACAAAACCAGTGCTCGACCAATTCCAGGAATTCCGCAAAATATGGCAACATTTCAGAGAATTGGATACATGTATTTACAAGATTCTGTTGAAGTATCCGGTGGAGATTTGCAATACTGAAGTCAAAGTGAGATTTTTACTGAGGGAACTTGAATGTAAATTGGAGCTTCTCATTGAGCTTTTGTGGCTGAAAGAGAATGTCACCTCTACACCTACGCTTTCAATTAAAGCGCAAAAGATGAAGGCTGCAGTGGACTCCAAAAGGCTTATACTGGTGCTACAGACTGAATGCAAGAACAATTGGTTGGTAAGTAATTTGAGAAACGTGAGCTGGCTCGAGATTTGATGGTTGAAGATAAATATATTAAGGAATTCATAAGTTATGAGACACACGGAAAGTTAGAGAAAGGATCTTTGTAGGACAAGATAGAGTGGTTTTGCAGGGATGAACTAGGATCGGTCAAGTACCTAAATACTGTTATAGATTCAAGCATACAATGTATAATAATACGTTTCACAATGTAGGAACCTTAGGTACATATGGCTCTTCTAAATATTTAAGCTCCTCATCTGTGAATTTGATATCCAAAGCAGTTAAGATATCATCAACCCTCTTCACCGAGTTAAGACCAACAATTGGAGAGGCACCTTTGCTAATAACCCAAGCAGTAGCAATGGCTGACATGCTGTAGCCAAGTCTCTTAGAAAGTATTTCTACTCGGGAAACAATCTCTTTGTCCGAGTCAGACAACGCATTCAAACCTAATCTTATGAAGCTCTTATCTGACAAAGATCTGGTAGTTTTTTCCAGGTCCACCGGTTTGGCCAAAATTCCTCTAGCAATAGGTGACCAAGGAAGAAGTCCAACCTTACCCAAAGACGAGTTGTTACAGAATGGGATCATTTCTCTTTCTTCTTCTCTGTATATCAAATTATAGTAATTTTGCATACTAATAAAGGTATGCCATCCGTTTTTGTCAGCAATAAACTGCAATTCTGCAAAATCAGTTGCCTTCATGGAGGAGGCACCAATATATCTGGTTAAGCCTTGTACAACAATATCATTTAAGGCCCTCATGATCTCCTTTTTAGGGGTACTTTTGTCCAATCTATGGATCTGCATAACATCTGGATAAGTGCCCAATCTTCTAACGGAATTCTGGGCTGCTTCTAAGATGTGCTTCCTTGACAACCCTTGAGCGTTGGAATATTCATACTGAGGAGCAGCCATTGCGATATTCATAGTGAAACCTTCAATCTCTTCATCGATGACGAAATAAAGCTTGGTCAAGATAACCACTCTGTTTCTTGGAATATTGTACTTTTTCAAGAACTTACCAAGAATTATTTCAGACTTTCCGTTAGAGTAAAAATCTGCAGTGTCAAAAGTTCGAAGACCAGCATCGTAAGCTTTTTTGAGGATCAGAAATATTTGATCTTCGTCTTCAAGGACCCAATTGGCCCAAGATTTCAGACCATAAGTCATACATCCTACAATTATTGGGGCTATTTTCAAGCCAGATTCTCCTAAATTTTTGTAGATGATCTTAGCTTCACTCATGGGGGATATTGTTTATCAATCAAGCTGTTTTTTGTTGTGGGGTTTTATGATCTGAGAGGGGGCGTATCGCTGGAAGGGAAGATTAAGTGGTTGGGGACCAAATTCGAGTCTAATTAGATATGCAGCAATGGGTCGAGAACAAGATGGCGACAGGGTGATAATAATGGCCGTTGACGAGAGAACCGGACAGAGGACAGAGGACGCAGTGGAAGAGAAGGTCTGAACGGTGATGGTTGTACTAATTATATGTCTCGAGAGCTAACACTGATTGGCGGATCCATACAATTTTAAGCCAGGTTAGATAAGAAGGTGCAGATGCATTGTTACGAGGTAAGGGAGACAATAAAGGAGATAGAGAAGGGTTAAGAAATGTGTAAGAAAAAGGTTAAGAAATGTGCTAGAAGAGTGTGCAAGAGAAGAGTAAAAGAGAAGAGTAAAAGAGAAGAGTAAAAGAGAAGAGTAAAAGAGAAGGAAGTCAAATTAATAGGTTACATAGATGCTTAGAGTGAGCTGTTTGGTGGTACTTTAATAGTTGTTCACTTAATGTAGTGGCTGAAAATAGCTATGAACTAGTAGGGGTATTTTTTAGAACTTTACGTCGAGTTTTCACATAATATATACGAAAATATTTATAAATATATAAACATATGTACCGTTTTCATTATCAACCTATTAATTGGTGACTTAAATGAAAATAGACAACACTATTGATTAACAGGACTACTATCGATTAATGCCAGTCGATCGATAATTAACGCTTAACCTAGCAGACACCGCGCGTTGGTGGTACTGCATGAAGGACCTGACCCCCAAATCTTAACATCTCAAAAATATCTCCCACTTATTTCGAGAAACACCCCCACCTAAAGCAGACACCCTCCCACATCAACCCGATGGTTTATTTTTCACATTTTTACCACCATCTACCATCAACATGGACGCCAGCATCACCGACTTACGGTTCTATCTCGGTGAATCAGCCGCCGGTGAGCTCATGCTGTTGGACGTGCCATTACTGAACGGACAGATTGTCTCGATCAACTTGGACGAGGAGCTTCCGGACGATCTGGACGAACTCGTGGCATTTTTGGAAACTGAAAAAGCCCCCGTCAAGTATTGGGTCACCGTAGGACAGGCATACTGCCGTAAGGACAAGTATGAAGAGGCACACAAGCTAGCAGAGCTGGCCTTGAACCTGTCTGCCGTTGGAATCAAGGATAAGGCCAAAGTCCACGGCTTCTTGGGCTGGTTATGGATGGCTCGCGCCCATTCCACCAATGGTAAGGCTAGAAATGGATATTTAACCAAAGCTGCCGACGAAATTGCTCTTGCACTGAAGGATGATTCTCTGAGCGTTCCAAACCTCCTTGCTCGTGCTACTTTGGCCATCTATCGAGACCAAGCAGAACGTTCCTTAGAGATTTTTGACCGTCTACTTAAGGTGGAACCAACAAATTGTTTTGCATTGCTTGGTAAGGCCCAGATCGTATTGAAAAGAACCAAGAACTACCAACAAGCGCTTAAATTGTTCCAGCAGGTGTTGTTATTGAATCCAGCTATGCAGCCAGATCCTAGAATTGGTGTAGGCTTGTGTTTCTACATGCTTAAGGATGAAAAAATGGCCATAACCGCCTGGAATCGGGCCCTTGAACTCAATCCAAACAATATCAAAGCTCGTTTATTGCTTGTCCTCATCAAATTTAACCAGGCTTTCAATCATGCCACCTCTGATGTCGATTTCGTCGCTGAATATGAGGCTGCTTTGAAAGAATTGGTCAGTTTACATAAAGATGCCCCCAATGATGGAGTTATATTGATCGCTATCGTATCATACTTTTACCTGAAGGGAGATTTTGCTAGAGCACGTCAAGTTTGCTCTAAAATAGCTTCTATTTACACCTCCAAGTCCTCCAAATTTGAAAGATCCATCCTTTCCCAAGCTTTAACCTGGCAGGGAAGAATCATATTCGCCGAGGGAGATTATACCGGGTCTCAGAAGCATTTTCATGAAGCTATCAAGCTAGATGAATCGAATTTACTTGCTAAATTGGTGTTGGGGTACCTGCAAATCCTGAGAGGTTCCACTGAAGAAGCTATCATCACTTTCGAACTGATCATCAAAACCGATCCAAAGTGCTTGGAAGTGATTTATTCACTTGCAATTTTGTATTCAAAACAGAAGTCAAGATCCAAGCAGGAACAGGCCATCCAGCTTTTGGAAAGATACATTCGTGTTTCGGCCCGTAGAGACGTAGAAGGTGCCGTAGCAGAGCCAGTTTTCATCAATGCCTTTTTGGTGCTTTCGAAGATGCATGAGTCAAGAGATCTCAATCAAAGTCTTCAATATTTAGAAAAAGCCATCGAAGCTAGTCAATTGGTCAAGAAAGATGCCCCTGTAGAAGCTTTTAATAATATAGGAGTGATGCATTTCATAAAACAACAATTTGAAGCACTGAGTGAATTCTTCCAGATTGCTCTTAATAAACTCTCCAGTTTTGAAGGGAAAGATATGTCAAATGATGATGCAAATGAAGTGAATTTTAAGGATATTGGTACTACTATTCGTTACAATATTGCCCGGAGCAAAGAAAATAGCGACCAGAAGAGCGCTATAGAGATATACCAAGAGTTGCAACTGGAGAATCCTGATTACTTTTCCGCCAAATTACGTCTTTTATTCTTGCAATGTACCCTTAAAGATTCGAAAAAGGAAGACATTAAACAAGAAGTTGATAAACTATTGGCCGTAGCAGCACTGGATCTCGAAGTCAGAGCATTCTTTGGTTGGTTTATCCATACTTTCGGATCGAAATTGGGGATCAAATCCGATGAAGATACTAAGCACCAAAAGGATACTCTCGTAGAATATGATCTGCATGATTGTTATGCCCTTCTTCTGCTTGCTAACATCTATTGTATCATGGCTCGAGAGATCAAGGTTTCCAATTCTCAACTGGATGACAAACAGCGTAAATATTATACCAGAGCCACGGAATTGTTCGCCAAAGTACTCTCAGTGGACTCTAAAAACGTCTACGCTGCCCAAGGACTTGCCATTGTCTATATCGAGACCAAAGACTTACACAAGGGTATAGATATTTTGCGTAAAATTAGAGATTCTCTTAATGATGTCACAGTGTATACTAACTTAGGCCATGCCCTTCTTGAACTGAAACAATACGCCAAGAGTATAGAGAATTATGAGATTGCTCTTTTACGGTTCCGTCTGGGCAAAGATGTCAAGCTATTACTGTATTTGGGTAAAGCTTGGCTTTCTAGAGGTATTCAAGAACAGAGTTTGACCTGTTTGAAACGAGCTTTGGAATATCTGGAGGAAGTTCTTGGATTGAGTGAGGAATTGCTGAAACCACTGCAACTGCTCAAATTTAATGTAGCATACGTTCAGTTTCAGATTGCTGAATTTGTATCCAAGTTGAGTATAGATCAACGTAATGTTGATGACATTAAGTTTGCCACCTTGGGACTTAATGAAGCCATTTCTACTTTGGAATCTTTGGTGAAAGAAGGATCTCCCGAACCACCTTATCCAAAGGCTGACATTACTGCCAGAATCAGTTTGGGTAGAAACACTTTGCTTAATAGATTGAATGTCTCCTTGGAAGAAACCAATGAAAATTTGGCCAAGTTCGAAGAGAGGTTGGAGGAAGCCAAGAGAGCCCGTGAAGCGGAAGAAGAGATTTTACATCGTGAAGAAGAAGTCAGAAAGGAGAATTTGAGGCGGGTTGAAGAGCAAATGGCCAAGGAACGAGCTATTCTTCAAGCTGAAGCCCAACAATGGGCCGAAGAAGCCAGAGCTAATATCGAAAAGGAGGAGGCCAAGAACAAGATTGATGAAGATGATGATTTTGAAGTGGAAGACGATAACAAGAGCAAGGGTTCTAAGCTGAAGAAGGGAGGTAAGGGCAAAGGCAAGAAGAGAAAGGCTGTGATCTCCGATAGTGAGTCAGAAGAGGAGGAACCGCCAGCTGATGAACCAGAGGAACCAGAGGAGCCAGAAGAGCCAGAAGCTGAGTTACTGGAGGAGGAAAAGTCTAGCGAAAGTGCTCCAAAGAGGAAGAAGAGGAGAACTGCCATCTCAGACGATGAAGATGATATGGAGGTGGAGAAGAATAAGGAAGAAGGTGGAGAGGAAGTTGGTGAAGGAAAAGATGAAGACAAGGAGGAGTAAAGTGTATAATTAAAATAAATGTGAAGTATCAGAATGTGTGAAGTAGAGCAGTGTGGAGTAGAGCGTAGATCATGATGTATTAGGATGGATTAGGATGTATATGGGTTATAATGGAATAAAATGGCTTTCAAATAGCCTTACATTGAATAAAATGGCTTACAATAATGGTTCCTATTAGAGCTGTTCTAGATTATTGATATTAGATTACTTATTTGTATGGTACATCTATAGTACATGAGATCAGAAGGCGCGCTGGTTCCAGCTATTGACCTTTTTATGATCGGAACCATTCCCGAACCAGGCGGTGGTTTTTGACACTGTCATTATAAAGCTTCTTCTCAAACTCATCCAAAGTTTGTAAAAAGGTGGTATTTGATGATTTGGCGTTACAGGCATAATTGTTTATCTCAGAGGCTCGTTCTGTTAACAAAGTTTGCACGATTTTGATCAATTCTTCGTCATTAAACATAGAAGCCCATTTTTCACAAAGACTATAAAAATTGGCTACAATTGCCAGGAGATCGATAGCTAAGGGACCAGTTTTCACCGCGTTAAGAACCTTGGAAGATGCAAATTCTGGGTTGGCAAGATCAATAAATGAAGTCTGTGATTGCTCTGATAATTCACAAACTGCCAATACCTCTGCTAGCCATAATGGAAGCTCAAGCTTGGTGCCTTTGTCAATTGCTTTGCCTGGGTTTCCGTCCAAGTATCCCAAACCGGGCACCGTCATATTGAATCTACAAGGAATAACCTCTGCATCTGCTAGTATCTCGTCGAGGTCGTAGTACATTTTGATGGCGTTACTTGCTGTTGTTTATTTCTAAACGCGTAGTGGATCTACCTTTACTAAAGAGGATCGAAAAGAATCGAAAAGAATCGAAATCCATAAAAAAACATAAAATGTGCAGCCAAAAGTGACACATAAGATCCTTTTATACATGTCAGTGGTCACGTTTTACAGCCATTTATAAACATAACCCACCCTTCCACTAATAATATACACCCCCTACCCCACTCTCCTCTACAATTACAACACCCCTTCCTTATTTCTGCTTTTGTTGTCTCGTACCACATTTGCCATGTTCTGCTCTTTTTGCTGCATTTCTTCTGCGTTAATTATAAATAGCGGGCTTCTGCCCTAAATTGTCGCCTATTGCTATCCACAATCACTGGCCCTTTATCCTAGATACTATCTGTAGCCCTTTTTTTACATACATCAACTAACTGGAAACCTTCTCCCACTCAGCACTAGTCATCCTTCGTTACCTCTTACGGCCTATTCTTGCATTTATTTACTAGGCTCAAAAAATTGCAACATGTCAGAATGAAAGAAATCGCGATGGCTTGGGATTAATTCTATTACAAACTGCTACATTCTTCAGGATGCCAGTTAAAAGTGCTGTTGCTGTCGATGAAAATGACGATTCTAGTATGATTGAAGGGGTAGTAGCAGACTCCCAAATCAACTATGATGATGCCATTAATTACTGGTCTCTGGTGCCCGCTTCAGTTAACGGAGTGTTGGGTGGATTTGGTGAACAGACAGCAGTACCAAAAGCTGATATCGTGGGGTCTATGACTTTTACCAGAAAGCTTCTGGCCCGCATGGTGTGTCCTGACGGATACGAGAAGCTTACTATCGACATGGGAGCCGGTATTGGTAGAATAACTAGAGATTTCTTATGGAAAATTAGTGACAAATGTGACTTATTAGAACCAGTTACTCCCTTTGTAGCTCAAATGCATCAAGAATTGATCCCAGTGGCACTGAAAGGGAAATTAGGGAAAATTTTCGACGTGGGAATGCAAGATTGGCAGATTCCTCCGGAGAAAGTGGGCCGTTATTGGTTGGTTTGGTGTCAATGGTGTGTGGGCCAATTGCCTGATGATGAGTTGGTGGAATTTTGGATTAAATGTAGGGAGGCATTGATTCCTAATGGAGACGGTACTTTGATAGTCAAGGAGAACATTGCTCCTGGAGAAGACATTTTTGATAAAACTGATAGCTCTGTTACAAGAACTGATGCAAAGTTCCGAGAATTATTCCAAAGAGCTGGATACAAGCTCATTGCCAGCGATATTCAGAGAGGATTACCAAAAGAATTATACCCTGTAAGAATGTACTGTTTGAAGGCACAATAGAGATATAGAAGAAATGGAGCGATTATATGTATAAATGTAGAAAGTGGACATGTTTTGGTTTCAAAAGGGCCAGAATGAATAACTTCAGACTAAGTCAAAGTAGACCAAATCACTGCTACTACAACTACCCCAATCTTGCTACCACTACAACTATGTCTATAAGTATCTCTAATTGTTGCACATTGTTTATAGTGTTATATAAATATATCTAGACAACTCTCTGTTTACTTGGCTCGTACGGGAAGAATAGAGCTTCAAGAGCAATGACACCGACGAAAGCACCACATATCCAAATTGGAGTGGGTGAATCGACCAAGGCAAACCAAGCAATCACAGGTGTGATCAAGGAAGCAATACGAGTACAGGCAATACAAATAGCATTACCAGTAGCACGGGCCGACGAAGGCATTACCTCTGGAGAGTAGGCATACAAACAACCATAGTAGATGTAGATGGCAGCGTAAGAGAAAGAGGATAAAACCACATTTTGGGTGTGATTAGTGATTTGAGTATAACCAAAGAATAAGGCCATTGCAGAGAGACCACCAATTACTAAAACTCCTCGTCTTCCGATGATTGGGAACAACCAGAGAATCAACCCAGCAATCATAGGACCAACAATACAAGCGGCATTACTAACAACATTGTCTCTATAGACACCAGCAGTTGTTGCAGCACTGATGTTGTTACCTCTCAGAGCAAGGTATTGGGGCAAGAACGATGAGTATAAAGGATAGGCAATCCCTAATAAGAACCAAGAAGAGAAAAGTAAGAGAGCCAGCCTAACATTCTTTTTAGAGGAGAATATAGTAGCCAAATGTTCTCTGACAATTCTGGCAGTACCTTTCAAATTCATGGCTTCACGGTAGTCTTCATTAGAGCTGATTTCACCACAAGATTCCAAATCGTCCAAGGTCAAAGAGCATTCACGATTGTACTTACGAGCAATTGCCTGCAAAGCTTCGACAGCCTCGGCGTCTCTTTTGTTGGCAACAAGAAACTTTGGGGTCTCATGAAGTCTTACTACTGTTACTCTCAAAATAGCCATCACAAGGACAATGGCCCCATTGATGTAATAAACATATCTCCATCCTTTATTGAGGTGAGAAGGACAATTCTCTGCTGAATCACAAGAATAATTTGAAAGTCCCCACCAAGTTAACAAAGAGGCAATAGTCTGTCCAACACCCCAGAAACAAGCAAAAAAGGTCAAAAGCCATTGGTATTTAAATGGCAAGTATTCTAAGAAAACACAAGTATCTAAAACTAAATTACCTCCTGCAGCAGCAGCAGAGAGCAATACGAATATACTGTAAGAAGCAAGATTATTCATGACACCAGTTAAAATGGTGAAAACAGCGGAAAGAAACAACGAAGTATTGAAGGCTGTTCTCCTTCCAATTAAATCGGCCCCAAAGCCCCAAAAAATTGTCCCAAGCAAAAGACCAAGATTAAGCATTTCGGCACTAATGGGGAATTGTTGTCCAAATTGGTAGTTGATGAAGGTTCTTACACCAGACTCAATTTGGGTTAATTGAGAGTCGGTGGCATAGCCCATACCGTTAAGAAGAAAGAGTTTGAAATGGTATGGGGTGAAGCCAATTTGATCGATTGCGTTGTTTATAAGATGGATCTTTCGAGCCAAAACTTCATCATTAGCTTCGAGATCAGACATATCAGCAATAGACCTCACTATAGAGATTTGATCTTTAGAGCCCTCATCCTTGGATGCCTGCTTCTCTTCAATTTGAAATTCTTCTTTGTCTGTCATACTTAAGTCGACTAAATGTCACAAGAGAAAGAAAATAAAAGAAATTGGCAATGTCGTTGAAGGTTTGGCCTCGTGTTACCCTTATGCAGATCAGTAATGAATAAATATGTATCAACAATATGATTTATTTCCCCAGCGTGGTCCCTTTAAATGCTTTGGAAATGATCTACTAACGTAATTTTTTTGCATCTCGAGAGAGAGATAACAGGTATACATCTACAGTTTGGGACATAATGTCCAATCGATTTTGACAATTCTCTGTATAAAGGTTAAATCGATTATCTTGGATGTACGGGGTTGCTTTACCACTTTAAGGAACTCCGTTCCCCACGTTGCGCATGGAAAATTGGACTATGTAAGCAAATGTATGCCTGATGACATAATCAAGCACTTTAATTGGCAGGTAAGCTATTGATGTCTAGTGTAAGGGTTGGTTAATACTACACGAAAAGAGGTAGAACGGCTGATTTGGGATGACCAGAAGCATCTTCTCGACATAACAGATACCTTTGTATGTATCGAAATGGCTCTACATCAAGAGATAGAAGAGAGAGCAAGGAACACTTTAGCGAGCGACGATAAGACGGCAGAGAATAAAGTCGCTATCGGCCTCTTATCGTAAAAAATTCCACCTTTTGAAATATTGGCGTTGATTGTTTTACGTGGATCCAGACCTGCTTCTCGATAAGGTCCTATTGTTCTATAGATATGACACTTCTGGGTCAGATTAGATGTTACTGATTAGTATTTTTCCGGTCGGGAAAATAATTCTTCGGCCTAAAGCGGATTATATCCGACACCAATGAAATAGTATTATGATAGTACCAGCGTAATATGTACAGAACTACTTCCAGGGATATCCCCTTCCTTATGTACCGTCCTCAAATATTGGCGTCATTTATAGCACCATGTGACTCCTCTAATAAATATACCTTTCTATGTAAACGAGTATCGTTGTAATCGAACCAATTATCTGTCGGGATTTTCGAGCTGTATTCCGAGTTGTTGCTACCAACAAATACTGTATTCGAAGGGTTACCCTCAGTCAAAGTGGGTCAAGAAATGAAGTCTAGACGGTCATTTACAAGTAGAAATGTTGACCATAAAACCTCTGATACACCCTTCCCATCATATTTTCGGAAGGGAAACCAGTTCCATTTGATGTCTTCGGTTATCTTGGGGTCGCCTGAGCAAAGTCTAGTATGTGCACCACCCAAAAATATCGAGGGCTCCAAATCCCGCTTTAAGCTATGAGAAATTCCGCTAGTGATGATAAATCGACCAGAAGAATTCTTAGCCATCTTATCCATCATGACGCTTAAAACCGTTCCGGGAAGTGCATCGTAAAACGCTATAGATTTGTACGATAATCTCTCCCATGCACGATATTTATCTGCCCGAAGATAAGTACGACTGCATCAAATGAATCAATTATTGGAACGGCGGTTACATTTGAGCGCGAATCTCCCAAAAAGGAAAGTCGCTCATCTTATCAGATGCGCCCTGGAGCTTCTTTGATCGATTAGGTCAATGGTTGGACAATACAGAAGTAATATAAATGACCGTACAAGTCTTGAGATTCTGTAGATATCACAGTATCACCTAATTCTTAACACACAACATGAGCAAAAGTTCAGATCCTGAAAAAATGGGTGTTTCCCAAGTAGTTTCCACCATCTCTGAGGACCCTGCCCTTACAAAGGACATTGTTGGTCTTGAATTCTATGAACAAGCTCAAGACTTTTCTAAAGAAGAGTTGGATGCAGAGTATAAGAAGGTGCTTAGAAAGTTGGATTTTAGAATTTTACCAATTTTGTGTGTTTGCTACACTCTTCAATTTTTGGACAAACTCTCTTTGAATTATGCGGCTGCTTATTCATTGAAGGAGGATTTGGATTTGGTGGGTCAAAGATACTCTTGGGCAGCAGCCATCTTTAACTTTGGTTATCTTGCTGGTGCACTTCCTGCTAATTATATCATTCAAAGAGTCCCAGTTGCTAAATTCACTGGAGTGAGTTTGATTATTTGGGCCATTATTCTTATTGGTCATGTAGGAGCCAAAAACTATGGAGGGCTTCTTGTATTAAGATTCTTGTTGGGGGTCATGGAAGCCGGTATTTCTCCATCTTGTATGATGATTTGTGGTTTGTTCTACCACAAGGATGCTCAGCCAATGAGAATGGCCACTTTCCTCTCTTGTAATGGTGTCGCCACCATGGTCGGAGCCTTACTTAGTTATGGGTTGGGTCATGCTAAAAACCCACACATCAAATCTTGGCAGCTCATCTTCATGGTCATCGGATTACTTAACTTTGTATGGTCTTTCTTCTTCCTCTGGTTATGTCCTGACTCTCCAGTTGATGCCAAGTTTTTGACTGACAGAGAAAAGGCTATCGTTGTTGAAAAGGTGTCCCAAAACTCCATGGGTATCAAGGATAAGACCTTCAAGAAATACCAAATTATGGAAGCAGTAACTGACATCACAGTGTGGCTCTTGGTATTTGGTGGTCTTGGTTGTGGTGTTATCAATGGTGGTTCCTCGAACTTCCAGTCTGCTTTGATCAAGGGTTTTGGTTTCAGTGGCTTGAATGCAACTGCTTTACAGCTTCCTACTGGTGCCATTGAATGGGTTTGTGTGTTTGCAGCCGGTATTGCTTGTGCTATCTACAGGGATTTAAGATGTGTCATGATCGTGCTCCTTAGTATTCCACCATTTGCCGGTCTTATTGGAATCAGAACCATTGGGTTGGAACATAAATGGGCCCTTGTGGGATGTACGTGGTTGCAATACCTTATTGGTGGACCAGTTATCTTCCAATGGATGTGTTTGAATGCAAATGTTGCTGGTTACTCCAAGAAAACCATTTCTAACGGCTTATGGTTTATGTTCTACGCCGCTGGTAATATCATTGGTGCCAACATTTTTTACGCCAAACAAGCTCCAAGATATCACAGTGGTATCATTGGTTTGACTGTCTCTTATGCTGGTATTATGGTACTTGCGGTTTCCTATAGAGTAATTCTCCAGGTAAGGAATCGGACCAGAAATAAGGAAATTGGTGGAGTATATACCGAAGAGGTTGCCCAACAAGCCATTTTAGATGGATTTAAGGACCAAACTGATAAAGAGAACCGTGGGTTTAGATATGTGTATTAGATAGTCTAAATATTAGCTTTTGAATATTACTGGTAAAAGTAGGTGAATCGATTGATCTCAAAGATATTCCAAAGGGCCAAATATCTGAGGTGAAGCATAAACGAACCCCAACATCATCTTTACCGTTCGCAAACATCATAGGCCATGAATTGATTTATAACAACCAATACTCTCTATCTTTACTACTATTTACCATATGGCCAAACTAAAAGGGTAATAGATGCGATAGACCAATTCAGATTAGGTTTGCTTACATCTCTAAATATTCTAAACTGAGATAAGTGATAAGTGACTTGCTATCTGCCAACCGCTTTCTTAATCTATGTAATGAAGCAGACCCCAATGAAATTGCGCGTCTTACCCAATTGGGCAACAACTTTCGCTATTTGCCTATATAGGAAATAGCGCATTAATCCCTAGTTCATCCCGCCAAAATCAATCATAGGGCATTAATCGAAGGCGATGAGAGCGCGAAATTCCGAAATAGGAGATTGACGCTTTAACCCCAACTTATTTAAACCCTTTGATTAGCCTTCTTCCATATTATCAGATCATTATCATCGATATCATGACAGCTGCTTACGAAATAAAAGAAGGACGTCTTTTAGAAACCATCCACCAAACTGCCAAATGGGGTGCCGCTGGAATTTGGGGTAAAGCAGAGACTGAGACTGGTGTATGTAGATTGGCTCTCTCAGATCTTGATAAGAAGGTTAGAGATTGGTTTATTGAAGAAACTACTTCTTTGGGTTGCAAGGTCAAAGTTGACAAAGTTGGTAACATCTTTGCCATTTATCCTGGGCAAAATGAAGGACCTCCCACTGCGATCGGGTCACACCTTGACACCCAGCCAACTGGAGGGAGATACGATGGTATCTATGGGGTGTTATCTGGACTTGAACTCTTGCGTACCTTGAAAGATAATAATATCGTTCCACAGTATCCAATTGCCGTGATTGATTGGACTAACGAAGAAGGAGCTAGATTTCCTATGTCGATCATGGCATCTTCGGTGTGGGCGGAAACTCAACTGATTGAAAAAGTATACAAAATTGAGTCCATTCAAGAAGAAGTTCCAGTGACCGTGGAACATGAATTGAAGAGAATTGGTTATTTGGGTGACACTGAAGCTTCTTACAAGGAAAATCCAATTGCAGCACATTTTGAAATCCACATCGAACAGGGTCCAATCTTGGAAGAGGAGGAGAAAAGAGTCGGAATTGTCACTGGAGTTCAGGCCTATACTTGGTACAAGGTTTTTGTTAAGGGTAAATCCCAACACACTGGTACTACTCCATTCAAGTCTAGATCCGATGCCTTGCTTGCAGCTTCTAAAATGTTGGTCAAGGGTAACGAAATTGCTACCAAGGCTGGTGGTCTTTTCTCAGTTGGTAAACTTAATTTGAACGGAGCAGTTTCCTTCAACGTTATTCCTGACGATGTGTTCTTCACCATGGATCTTCGTCATGTTGAAGACCATGTTATGCGTGAAATGCTTGCTTCTGCGAAGGATGCCTTTGTCAAGATTGCTGAGGAATCAGGAAAGAAGCTCACTGTTGAGTTTGAAGAAATTCAGATCTCTCCTGCCATTCATTTCCATCAAGACTGTGTCTCAAGTGTAAGACAAGCTGCATACAAATTGTTCGGTAAGGAGAACACCAGAGAAATGGTATCAGGAGCCGGTCATGATTCTTGTGCCACCAGTCTCAGAGTGCCAACCAGCATGATCTTTATTCCATCCAAAGATGGAGTATCTCATAGTCCTGAAGAGTATTCCACCCCACAACAGGTCGCCGATGGTGTTGCAGTTTTGATTGATGCTGTTTTGGATTACGATAGTAAGAGAACCCAGTAGGGTATAAATAGAAATAATACATAGCCACGAAAAGACAGTAAAAACGAGGGAGAAAAAGGAAGAGAGATGTCACTTCATTTAAGAAAACTATTGTAAACCACTACAATCACGCCCTCCTCCACCCCTCCTCTTCATCACGCCCTACAAGACGTCTTGGTAGCTTCCGTTATCGAAAGTGGAGTGGGGAAGTTGCAGCCATGTTGGTATATACCCGTATACAGGAAATTAAGGTATTGGTACTAGACTTTATAGAGGTGTGGGCACGTGATACAGCGTAGGTCTATACTCCGGTAGGACTGCTTTATATACGGCGATCTGATCTATAGTTCAGTGTGTGATAACCTCGTTTACTACATATAAATATATAACACTCGTTTATCGGTGGGGACAAAAACCTTTGTTCAGCACTTTCTTGTCAGTTATGAATTATAAAGTAAAACTTCCCCTAGAGATTTTTCTATATACTTGTCTGGCCTTAAGTAGATAAATTTGAACCCCTTAGATTTTACCCCTCTAGTTCCCCGTTCAAATGTTATTCTTGCTTACTAATAGCTCTGGATTTTGATGACATTGCCCTTCTCTTTAGTCACTTCAAACCTTATTACCCCAATCCCTATTCTTGAATTTTGGGGTAATGAACATATTATTTCGGACATATGAATCTTAGCGCTGCATATTTCGCATTTTTCTCAACTCCTGTTGGTAAATACCCGTATACAGGAAATTAAGGTGAGAAGAGATATCTGGGAGACCGAGAAATCTCTCAGATATGGAAGAAGATGAAATGAAACGGCATGATTGACGCCGTGTATCAAGGACAATAAGTAACTACGTGAATATGGAACGACCCATATGGGAATTACCTAATATGGGAAAAATCGCCTAGAGCCCAAGGTAACCGGAGTAAAAAATTTTCACCGTCGTAGAATACTTATAGAGCTGACAATACGGAAATTAAACGGTTGGGGAAGTTTTACTTTATACTTCATAACTGACATGAAAGTGCTGAAGAAAGGTTTTTGTCCCCACCGATAAACGAGTGTTATATATTTATATGTAGTAAACGAGGTTATCACACACTGAACTATAGATCAGATCGCCGTATATAAAGCAGTCCTACCGGTGTATAGACCAACGCTGTATCACGTGCCCACAACACTTCTATACAGTCTGGAACCAATAAGCCACCCACCTGCATATAGACCAGACGATGCTTGAATTCTTCTGGCCTTGATAAAATCAATCCTGATGGCAACGATGAGTCTTCCCCAGCCACCACCTGGACCTGGAAAGCCTCCGTCTGATTATGTATACCCTGAAGGCGTGCTGTTTCATGGAGAGACTTCAGTGTGGGAGTTTAAAAATGATGAAGGGGAGTTATATACTTTCAATTTTGTGTTAGATAAATGGATTCCTAAATATATTGAAAAGATAAAAGAAGAGATTAAAGAGATCAAAGAAGAGATAAACCAAGAGATCAAAGACGTAGATATTCAAGAGATCAACGAAGAAGATAACAAAAGAGACATACGACAACACAAAAGACAGAAGCTAGAGGAACTCAAGGAGCAAAAGAAACCCAAAAGAAAGGAAAGTACCAGTGTATACGTTTCAAATTTACCCTCTGACACCACCATAGAAGACATTGTCAAGGTATTTATAAGATACGGGTTGATAGTAGAAGATTTCAAGACGGAGAAACCGAAAGTCAAGATGTACTATAAGGAAGGGAAGTTCGATGGGCTGGCCCTTATTGTATATGTAAATAAGGAGAGTGTTAGTTTAGCAGTAGAGATGCTTGATGATTCATATTTTGGCCAGGATTTGAGTCATGGCCGCATAAAAGTAGTGCCAGCTCAATTAGAGGAGGATGAGCTGCTGAGGTTATATGAAACCACCAAGGAGGGTGATGATATCAAGACTAAACGGCTTACCCACGAGGAAAGAGAACTATTGAAGAGTAAAACTGAACAAATGAAACGCAAATTGACTGATTGGGAAGACCCTCCTCCTAACATAAGCTCCACAACAACAGACCTAATTAGAAAGAAAATATGGGATAAAACTATTGTCATAAGAAACATGTTCCGGTACAAAGAGCTTCAGCAAGACCCCATGTTGGAGATGGACTTAAAGGATGACATCCAAGAGGAATGTGATAAGCTTGGAATAGGTAATGATATAACCAAAATTACTATTTTCGGTTCAAATGGGGTGGTGACTGTTAAATTCAAAAACTCAACTCTGAGTGAAAAATGTATATCTCTGTTTGATGGAAGATTCTTTGACGGGTTGACGCTTGATGTGACTCTCTATCAAGGGGAAAACTTTGAAAAGGATGTGAAATAACACTGTTGATTGAATGGAATCTGGGCTAAACAATACAATAGCATTGTACAATAGAATAATTGTGAAATAGAATAATGGTGAAATAGAATAATCGTAAAATAGAATAATGGTGAAATAGATTAATGGTGAAATAGATTAATGGTGAAATAAATGTTGAATTTAAATACAGAAATGATCATGAGTTCAATCTGTTCTGTCTGGATCTCAGCTAATAAAAGCAGCTTACTTATATGTCCGGAACATCTCTTTCGTAAAAAATTAAAAATCACCATATTTTTTTCCAATAGATCTTTTTCAAATAGATAGCGGTAAAGCTCGGAAAACCACGGCATGAGCCTCATGGCTGATTGTCCGAGTGTGCATATGGTGGCGCTGGATTGCGTGGACCGAGTTAGCTCGGTAATAGACGGATGATACCAAACTCATCTTGAGTACCACAAAAAAGCACCTAATTGTGAAACAGTTAGATCAGCAATATAAATAATTCAATAAACATCGTATTACAATTTATCCGAAGTCAATAGCTTCTCATTAACCCCTCTTTTATTGTCGATCTACATATTAACCGTTATAACGGAATCACTTTTTTCGCAACCATTCTTGATCGAACCGCACGTATTTTCCTTTGCAGCCCGCCGCATGAAGTGCAAACCTATCGGTCTGACCGTTATTATAAATACATCGGTGTGTTCTTAAAAAACAAACCAGTGATTAGATTCATTAGGAAGCAAAGGTATAATGACGATTAAATTCACCACAGTTTCTGGAAAGCCTCTCTCTATCGGTACAGGTACTGGAACGAAATGGCAATGGCATAAGAAGAGTTTACCCCAAGAACAGCAGGGTAAAATTGTAGAAGAACTTGTTGACCAAGTCGTTATGAGTCTTGAAAACGGATTCCGCTTTATTGACACCGCCGATACATACACCACGCAACCGGAAGTCGGTGAAGCCATAAAGAGATCCGGGGTTGCTCGTGAAGATATTTTCCTCTCGACCAAATATTTTCCTGGTCTCTTCTTTCAGGAATTGGGTAAGCCAATATATGGTGACGGTAAGGGTCCTTTAGAGACCTTAGATAAGTGTTTAAAGGAGATGCAGACCGATTATTTGGATCTCTATATGATTCATTTCCCCTTTTTCGACTACCTGGGAGGTTATACATTAGAAGCTGCATGGAAAGAAATGGTACAGGCGCAGGATGAAGGGAAAGTGAGGCACATCGGGGTATGTAATTTTGCAATTCCTCATTTAGAAGCTTGTTATAAGGCAACCGGGGTAATGCCGGAAGTCAATCAAATTGAATTTCATCCATACTTGCAAAATCAAACCAAAGGCATTGTCAAGTATTGCCATGATCATGACATTCTTTTGGAATCTTTTGGCTCATTGACGCCCATTTTCAGAATCAACAACGGCCAGAAAGAGGTTAAAGAACATCCATTAGTGCACGTTTTGCCACAATTATCTGCCAAATATGGTAAAACCGAGGCCCAAATTCTTCTTCGCTATACGATACAAATGGGGTTGCTTCCAGTTACTACCACTTCCAAACCGGAACGAGTAAGGGAGACATTGGAAGTCTACAACTTTCAGTTGCTGCAAAATGACGTGGATGTGATCAGCCAAGAGGGAGCTACTTTTGAATTTCGGGGGTTTTTCGGGGAAATGTATAAAGATTTTGTATAATGAATATAGAGGAGAAATCTGGAGAATACATGTACAATTGATAAAGTAAGTAAATTGTATTGGTTTATAGTGAGTATACGATGTGACATTGACTGTGACATTGACTTTCTTGAACCAAAGAATCCAACAGATTCGAGGTCGAAGTTTTTCATTAAAGACGCGCAAATGGTTTAGTGGTAAAATCCAACGTTGCCATCGTTGGGCCCCCGGTTCGATTCCGGGTTTGCGCAGTTAAATTTTTTTTATTTTATTTTTGCAAAAATAAACTCACTCCCCGCATCGTCTAAGCTTTGTAGGGCATCCTAGCAATAATATCATACACAATAGATAGCCTACAATAGATGGCCCAACATATTGAGCTGCTTGCTATCCGCTAATACAAGAAGGATATCGGGGAATGACGCGTAGAAAAAGAAACACAAGGAGGGAGACAAAGAAAAAATACAACATATTTTCAAACGTTGCAAAATAGGAACCTTATGTACCTAATCGGGGAATAAGGTTTTTAAATGAGGAGAAAAGACGTGTTGGAGCTCTAGCAATGTGGAATGGTAGATATGTGGCATGGCAGAAATGCAACAGAAAGGCCAGGGGAGAAGAGAAAATATTTACTAACAAAACACACAACAAATCGTCAATCACATATTTTTTATGGGTTGATGCGTGAGTGTGTGATTTTAATTGCAACCCAAACTGTACCCATTCAATATCGTACCTTATTTAAGCGCATAAAGGCTAAATTTAGGTTTGAAGCTGGTTATTAAGCTGCTGCTCTGCTGTTCTGCAGAGATTTTCCGCTGCAAAAGGAATTGAAAAAATTGAAAGCTGAGACATATTTGACTATTTATCAACCGCTGTCCCCGGTTTAGCTCATAAATGTTGGCCCATGTTTTGGCAATTTGCCGACTATTGGTCCTTCCGGTGTTTTTGTTCAAATTAATCATACAACATTACACCTCCGGTACCGTTTTCGACGATGAACAAACGAAAAGATCACTTCAGAGGGTTCTTCTTGCAGGAATTATTCAATATACCCTGAAATGTCTTGCATTGCAATTTGTATGGAACTATTTTGTAGATCGGGCGACATTTGTAGTATTTCAACTTAAAGATCGTTTAAATTTTGACCGGAATTTACCTAATTACGGTCAATTTTATACAGTAAGAGATGACGAAGCCCCGGATAGTTTCTGGATTGCCCGAACAGAAATTTTGCAGCCAACTGACCCTATTCTTGTTTACGTTTTCGGGGGTTCCTTTTGCTTACAATTCACAGAATTGCAAGTGGAAGCATTGGCTAACATTTTCAAGGTATTAAACCGAGAATTTGCAAACTTAGGGGTTCTTTTCGTGGATCACCTGAATACTCAGCTTGGTTCAAGATATCCGACCCAATTACAGGAATGTACATATGTTTACGACAAGCTTGTGGCCGAAAATCATAGCAATATATCTTTGATTGGAGATTCAGCTGGAGCTAATATAATCTTAAGTTTGATTCGGTCTCAAAATGTAAAGGGGAAAACCTCGGTAATACCTAGATCGGTGATCTTGGTTTCACCGTGGCTTGACCTTACAATGGCCCAATATTCAGCAACTTCATACGAGAGAAACGAAAAGCTTGATGTGACAAACTTTAGAGCAGCACAGCGACTTGGGAAAGAATTCATATCTGCTGTTGAAGAGGAATATCAAGAGGCTGCTAACATTTCTGCTAGTATCAAATTTGATTGGTCCTCAATTCCGGTCATTGAACAAGGTCGGATTTTAATTGTAGTTGGTCTGCGCGAAGTTTTGATCTCGGAAAACCTCAATTGGTGTAAGAGGGCAAAAATTTGTGACCGATTCCCACAAAACATGGTCATTGTACCTCGAGGGTTCCACCTGTACTTTTTTGTTAGTGAAACAGTTGATTACGGATGTCTTGAAAATTGGCAAGAACAAATTGTGGCGAAACGAATCCTTTCTTTCTTACAAACTCAATTCCGGACTTTTAATTCCGAGGGTAACCGGATTTATGATTTAAATATTTGTAAAGGTTATGATAAAATGTATTAGTAAAAATAAAGATAAGCCGATTAAGGACTTTGGATGGTATTAACAACTAATTAATATTATGTGATACTATATCATACTGTGTTGACTCTTCGTAATGCTTAAGCAATCTTTGCCTCTAAAATCTTCATTTGCTCGTCAAGGTTCTTCCTCAAACTCAGAATCACTTTCTCCTTCTTCAGTAAAGAAACCACCATATTGGTGAACTTCTGGTCGTTTACGTTCCGGTTCTGAGGCGATGCAAGCTTCAACTGTTCGAATTCTTTCAACAAACTGGCAAGATTCCCACCCAATTTATCATCAGTGGCCTCCTTGACACTCACTTGCAGCACCATTTCATTGAGCTCTTTGAACCATATCTTCTCTTCTTTGCTCATTTGAAGATCCTTCTGAATGTATTGAGTTTCGAGGGCTGCATAAAGATTCTTTTGGAGAAGGTTAAGTCGATCATTTAGGGATTTTTGCCTTTTAATGGCTGAGTTCATTCGATCAGTTACCTCGGGATTAAGTTCTTTTTGGTCTCGCAACGACAACATTTTCGCTATTTGTCCGTTCAACTCCTCGATTTGGGCTTGAACTCGGGCATGAAGCTCAATATAGAATCGTGTATACCCGGCTATGTTATTGACTACTTTGGAGGACTCTTTATTGAGTTCCGCGAGTGCTTTCAAGTTGGAGGGATCTATCTTTTGCATTGAAGATGGTTTAGGGGCGATGTATGTGGATCTGGAGAGATCTTCTACTCTAATTTGGAGTTCTGAAAACGGTTTCTGGGTTAAAATAGATTCGAAAGGTTTAACCGAGGGTGAATTTTTAACCCCCTCATCTTCCAGCTTTTCAATCCCGTTTTCAGTTTCATCCCTTTCCGGTTCAAGCTTCAATGATTTTACTCCAGTATCTTTATTTCTGCTTATGAAGTAAAGGCTATCTTCAATGACATCCTTGACCACAAAGATCAATGAATTGGGATTCTTGTGTAAAATCGTACCAACAAAAGAAATTGCGTCCACGTCAACTGGTTTCTGTTCAAGAATTTGCAGTTTCCAAGGACTACAATCTATTACTATTGAGACTTGTGGCCCAGAAGCAACAACACACGAGTCGAAACAGGACAAAGTAGATGTATGATGCATATCTGGTTGTTCGCTAAAACAAGCCTCGGATAATTGTTGAAATTCCGACTTCCAGATTGCCAATTCTTTTTCATAAGCCATCAAATCAAAACCGGTTTCCTCGTCATCACTTTCGTCCAAATATCCAAATCCTCGAGTCGGTGCTTTATAAGTGGATACTACCGGTTGAGACTTGGATTCCGGAATCGGATCAACATCCTCGAATTTCATTAAAAGGGGTGAATATTGGGCCAAGAACACCAAATATCGGCCATCGATGGCCACCAACATGGACGTATTTGAATTCAGGAAGAACTGGGATATTCTGATATTAGATGACGAGTTTTCAAGGTCAAAAACCGGTCCTTGGACCTTGGTAGAGCCCTTGGTCACAATGGGTTCGAATATGTAGAAGCCAGCTTCGTTTCTTGGCTTGATTGCTCGAGTTAGTTGATGATAAATGCTGCAGACAACCTCATGATGAGTAGAGGCAGCATTCTTAAGAGGATTAGATTCAGTGGCGGCACTGGGACCACAAAGTTCGTTCACATACAACAAAATCTGCCTGGACTCTTCATAGAAATCATTCACTTGAGTGGAAGAGGCCCTTATTTTGGCCGCCGGGTAGATTAAGGGGTAAATACAGTGGATGTGGCCAGTTTGGGATGCAGTGTACAATGTAAGCATCCCCAGGAGAGTGTCATTAGACCCAAATGCTATGCTTGTGGTGTCTTTAGGGACTGGGACTTTGAATTGGGGTGAATCTACTGAAAGGGAAATGTCATAAAGCCATATTTCCAGAGATTTGGAGTCTTCTGTGGCAACTAAAAGCACCAATGCGTTATTTTCGAGTGCTGGGTGCCAAATACCCTGGTTTATTATCACCAGACGTGGTGGTTTAATATGATACCTAGTGCTTCTAATGACATCGTGTTCATGACCAACTAACAGTTCAGGTAGCAGAAATACCTCCGCCGTAGAAGAACCTACAACCGCCAAAAGAGCTCCAGAAGAGTTCATGACCATAGAGTTAGCTTCAAAGTCAATGGGACGGTCACCAAGAAGATGGAAACCGGATTCAACTGAGCTGATGGTTGAGCATCGAAGGATATTTCGGTTCAAGAAGAACACATCGGTGTCGTTTCTGATAGCAACGAGATCTTTTGATGGGTGTCTCTGGGTGTCCAGGAAGATGGGCAAATTCTCGAGCTTATGGGCGAACGACATAGCGTCCAAAGTGGGTGGTGAACGTTACAAGAGGGGGTTGTTTGGGAGAGATCAGATAGGACAAAGAGGGTGGAATTTTAGAAACGGTGGTTTGGGGAGAGGGGTGCCAGTGTGCAGGAAAAGATTATTAGAAGGGAGAGAAGAGGTAAAGGGCAACACAAAAAGACGTGGACAGGTTATCGATTTCCATCCCTTGCCGATTCATTCGAAGACTCAGCTGTGGTACGCTCTAGATATTTTCTTCCTAATTTCTCCTTTATTTGTCAGCCATTCTACCCCATTTATCCTCCCTTCACCCTTCATCCTACCACATTCCCAACTCATCTGCATAATTCCCGTTTAATCTCCCACATGAGGATTCCCCTCTCCCCGCCAAAATTACCACATCTCCCTCATTCATCCACTTTTCCTTTTCCCCTTTTGCAGCCATCGCTGTTTCCACTATAAATACACCCCCCTTCCATGAGCAAACAGTATATCTCCACCGTATCAGTGGCACATGCACATGACCTGGATATCTTAGATGTCGAAGTAGCCCTCAGATACACCATATCGGTCTCCAGCGATGGATACATCGCCTTCTGGGACAACAGAGATGATGAAACCTCCGACGCCGCCCTGTCCTCCACCAAACTCTTGGTCGACAAGTTAGGACTTCATCATGTGGCGGTCTATGAGTCGACTTTGCCCGGTTCTAAGGTCAAGGTAGTGGTCATGGCTCTTGTGGCCTTCAGCGGTGCCCTTTACCTCTACCATTACGTCAACGATGACATATCTACCCTTCAAATGGCCAGCTTGGATATACCCAAGGGCAATTTTTGGGCCCCGGCCTTCTATCAAGACCCTGAACTGAAACAAGACCTCTTGGTAGTGACAAAAGCACTGGGAGAAACGGTTATTTTCAACTTCAATGTTACTGCAGATCCTCTGACGCTGCAAATCGATATATCTCTTGTGGAATTCGGTCTGGTAGCCCCAGCACAACTGCTGTTTCCGAACTCCGTGGCGGTTTCGAATAACGCCGAGAAGAAAGTCGCCATTGGATATTCAAGCGGAGATGTTCTCATGTATGATTTGGAGATGCTCAAGCCAATTTACACCTTCAAATCAACTGACGTTCAACAGGGAATAAATTCAACCGGCGCTTCTTTGCCTCGTGCCCTAAGATTCCTGCCAGGGGGTCTGATTCTTGCTGTGGCAAGAGACAACCAGCTGGCTGGCTCAATTACTTTGTACGACGCTAAATACGGTGAAAATGTCGGTCTGCTTACAACCCCCACCCATCTGTCCAAGGCCAATATTGGAGGCTTTGCCCATGATGGATGGATCATGGGGTTGAGTTTCGACAGCGAAGGGAAGCTTCTAGCCAGTAGTGGATTTGATAAAGTGATTCGGGTATGGAATATGGAAACTAGAGAAAGAGTGGCCACTATAAACGTGAGTTTGAGCGATTTTGGTGACGTTGAAGGGTCGGACATGGATAACAGTGTTGTGTCGGGGATAAAATTCATTCGCAAGGGAGTAAGAGGTGGTATAGGAGGTGATACCAACGAAGGATTGTGTGCTATAAGCTTTGATAGGGGTATTCGTTGGTACCGTGAAGCAGGAGGTATTTAAGAGTGAGGAGAAAAGTATAGAGGTTAAAGAAAAAAACCATACGAAAGTCTAATAGATAGTATAGAAAGAAGATAGAAAGAAAAGAATACATATCGAATCTCATTTGAATGTGTCCATAAATACCACAAATACATTACATTAACGCCCCATCCAGCCACCGTCAACCATCAAGGTCTCTCCAGTGATATATCGACTGGCATCTGAAGTCAAAAACACAATTGGACCACGGAAATCGTCAGGATTACCCCAACGAGCAATTGGAATCCGGGGTAAAATGGTATTCTTGTGCCAATCAGGCATACCCCCGGTAAGCTTGGTTTCGATGTATCCTGGAGCAATAGCATTGACCCGAATACCCTTGGAACTCCATTCATTCAGAAGGGCTTTGACAAATTGGTTAATTCCTCCCTTAGTCACGGCATAAGCAGTAGCAAGCATACCACCTTGGAAGGACATGAGCAGCGCTGTAAATACGATAGAACCCTCAGTTTTAGTGTTAAGCATGTGAGTTCCGATCTTCTTCGTAAGCTTTATAGGGATGTTCAAGTTAATCTTTAAGACCTCAGCAAATTGATCGGCAGGAAATTCTTCAAAAGGATGTCTATTGTTGATACCGGCGTTGTTAATAAGAATGTGAATCTTGCCATCCTTGGCCAATTTGATCGCTTGTTCTGCAATTGTGTCCACAGTAGCATCTTCATCTTCAGCACTCAAATCCACCTTAATTCCACTTACCTTAACAGCGCTGTTGATTTCTTTGAACTCCTTCTCTATAGCCTCAAACGAACTTTCAGATCTGTAGGTGAGAATAAGTTGATCAATGTTGGCGTCAACTAAACCTTTTGCCATCCCGGAACCAATACCATTAGTGGCTCCGGTGATGAGAGCAACTTTGCCTTTAAGAGAGAAATACAGCATTCTGAATGACTTTTGCCTTATAGCTATTCGATTTTTCAATTACCCCAGAGTTTTTGTCGGGTTTATATACCTTGTTCTTCATCCCCCACGCGACGTGGGGTGCGGAGGCCCGTCAGGGAAATACCCCATAAATGGGGACAATTTCGGCAATACTACCCAATATTTTGCCAAAGATCAGATCCAAAAACGATTATAGAACTGAGATCGTTCGTGATAACGCTGATGTATCTACTAGGGATGGAATTTGAATAAATTTAATGACTCACTGCCTTATCATTTGTATTAATGATAGCGATTTTCATCGTGTGGAGATTGGGGGGTATAGAAGCCGCACGCATAGAGGATCGGCTAAGTTTAGGAGGCTAATGACTCACGGTGAGGACTACCCCGATACATGATTACGTAGGAAATGATATGAATTGATGTGAACAGATGAGGGTAGATGATAAGGTAGATATGAATAGATACGTATGGATATGAATAGATTTGTACAGATACGCATAGACGTGAACAGGTACGAAAACATAAGCATGAGATGATAGAAAACGGGCATTAAGGATTACACGGGGTACTCAAAATCTTTGATATCCATTAAAACTTCATTCTTTCTACACTATACTTGAAAAGTCATAGTATTTCTTTATTACTACGAGGATTGCAAAATCTACTTTGAAAGGGGCTACGGTGAACGCCATGAATCAACAGGCATCCATAAAAGCCAAAATTCAAACAAAATGTTGCAAAAAAATTACCAAATTCCCTTAATGACGCAACACACCATCATACTTTTTTTAAACTGGTAAATTGCCCACGAATATGTCATCATTGTAATTGATCTTAGCAACCGAAGTATAAAATGTTAGATTACATAAAATAAATAGCCCTCCAATTTCCTGTTAGAAGATTTCTATCTGCTACCATTTCCACTGTCAACTAGAGCTCAAAATAATTCTATCTCAAATTGGACAACTGAACTTTATATGCAGTCATTTATATTTCTTGAGCCTGACAACGCTTCCTTTTGCGGAAATAAACGAAAAAACATAGGGTGTTAAAAGGCCAAAATTTAGGTTAGTTCTTGGTCAATTCGGACTTTTTTCCTGGCATAACAGCAGGACACCCATAGTTAACCCGACTCTATTGAGCATGAAGATGATAATGACGAACATTTTACTTTGGATGATCTATTTTTCAACACGAAATAAAATCTCGACTAAGATAATGATAATGTTTTATCTTGTAATACAAATTACTTGCCCACCATAGTTTAAGTGGGATTCCTGACAAAAGTTACAAAACAATGGTCTCAAGTGAGACAAATTTTCCAAAAGTCTCCAGTTTGCTGTTAATTTGGACTTTTTGACAAAATTTGGTAGTGGATTCACCAATGTAGCGTAGTGGGATTACCAATGTAAAAGTCCAATTTACCCACCTTTTGTTTACCTGTGATGCTGAATTCACGAAGCATGGCCACCCATATCATTTATGATCGCTCCTTCAAGATTTAAGCGTGTTCTGGTGAGAAAGGATGCTTTCTCTCAATAAAAAAATTAATGTTTATATGCTGTCGAAAAAATGTTGGTATTCTATTGCCTCCCATAGTGTAGGTCATCTGTATAAGCCCATATA
The DNA here is from genome assembly GCA_030570095.1 of Kurtzmaniella quercitrusa. Classification (NCBI taxonomy): domain Eukaryota; kingdom Fungi; phylum Ascomycota; class Pichiomycetes; order Serinales; family Debaryomycetaceae; genus Kurtzmaniella; species Kurtzmaniella quercitrusa. Next base: position 61,700 of record JAJLUZ010000032.1, on the reverse strand, counting down.
ATTCTGTACTACGTACTCAGCAGATTTCCGAATAGTCAAAAGAAACGTATTCACTTACGTTGTGTGTTAGTAAACTACATTGGCTTTCACTCTATCATTTCGTAGGTCTATTTTACCCATCTTTAATATTCGTCAAGGCTTGTATTCGGTATACTTTTTCCGAATTGAGAGAAAGTGAGATTTGCCGATCCATTGGAACTTAAAAATTAAAGTAAACGAGATACATTTGTAGAGGAGTCTGTACTACTGTGTACCGAAGATGGTACCTGCAGTTTAAGGACTTTCTAGAGATGTCATGTAAGATAGTTCTATGTATCATGTAGAAGTAAGTCGAAGTGGAAGCATGCACTGGGGTTTGTGTTCTAAGATATGTACCGAAGATTGCACGTGCAACTTTAAGTTCAGAAAGACTTCCTGAAGATGTGATGCAAGATCTTTCTATATCGGGTAATAGAATTTCGAAGTAGACGCACGCTCTCGTGTTCGTGACTTGAGTTATGTATGGAAACTACTTGCGATTTTAAGTTTACATCAACTTTCTGATCATGTAATGGAAGGTCTTTCTATACACCATCTAAAACTATTTCAAAGGACATGTATGTATTTGGGTTTGTGACCCAAGTCATGTTCTGTAAATTGTACCTGCGATAGGGGCTTGTTTTGAAGATGTGATGCAAGATCGTTCTATAAACCAAGTAAAGATATTTTTACACTCAAGTTTGTGTACCAAGTCATGTAGAGAAGCTATTACGTGCGGCAGAAGGTCGTTTTGATAATGTGATGCAAGATCGGGTTCGATACCAAGTAGGGATATCAGGCGTAGAAGCATACACTCTAGTTTGTGTACTTCAATTATTTACCGAATAACCTTCCTGCAATTTAAGTTATTAATAAAATTCTGGTGATGTAATATATTATCTTCAAGTATGTATTACAAGGATTGAATGAGTAGTAGTATGCAAGAAGCAGAAGCATGCCCACAAGTTTGTCTTCTCAAGAATGCACCTTCAATTGAAATAATATCAAAACCGCCATGTACGATGGATATTGATCAATCAGAAGCATGTAATAAGTAGATTTATTTGCTCCTGCTCTCTCTCACTGATAAGTCTACTTGCAATTTCAAAATTCTTATAACCTTCCCAATATGCAAAGTATTGTCATCTACGTACAAATGTAAACGAAATGTTTGTATACCAAAGATTGTGCCTACCATATAAAGCTCTCAAGATCTTTATCAAGACGTCATCTACTGTCTCCATTAGTATAGAGTAATAATATCATCTCTTGATATCCCCATCATCTTCTACTTACAGAGTAGTGTGCATATAATCATCACCACTTATCAAGGTTCCTGCACAATCCCTAAGTAATACTACCAGTAACTAAACAGATGGACCCCAAAAACAGCAATTTAGTGGTGGAGTTGGATGATTTGGCTCGGTCGGACAGAGATTTGGCCGGGAAGGATATTCCAGTGGTGTTAGAACAGCTTCTACAGCAAGAAAACGCGTTGGAAACCGTTGATTTGTTGCTTCTTTTCGAATTGGTCTTCTCCAGTAGACTAAGCAGGATACAAAAAAGTAGCATTGTCAAGAAACTATTGATTCCAAAGGATCCCATTCCCTTGTCGGTACTCTATAGGATCCTCGGGTGTATTGGGAAACCCATGGGTAACTCTAGAGTACCAACTTGGGGAATTCAAGCTGATCTCTTACGATGGTTGTTATGTTGGAATCATGCTTTCCAAACTTCTGATCAATCTAGAGGCTCCATTTTACGGGATGTGGCTCCTATTCTATACCAGCTTCTACCCTACGAGTTTCTGAGACCTCATATTGTCAATCTAATCATCCTTCTGGGTGCTGTGCCCAGGAAATGGCAGATAGAATTGGTTTGTGATCTCTTCTTTAGGTTCCCTACTGACGAACATCTTAAATGTCTTTTGATTCTGTTCAAATTACGGGATCCTTGGGTGGATTTTGAAGGTATATGTGGATTCACAATCAATATAGGGACAATCCTGGAGACTCTTGAATATCCTGACAAGGAATTGGCCAATAAAATGACCCTTCAAGTGGCTCAACTAGAAGAGAACTTGAAATTTTACGATTCTTTCAACTCCCAGATTCCTAAAAAAGCAAAGAAGACCTCTCGTGTCGTCTCAGAGGTGTTGGCTCCTCCCTTATACAGCTTTCAAGATATAATTCACCGGATAAATTCGACCTATTTCATGGATCTTCAGACCTTCACCGCCAGTAAATATACCCTTCTCTTTGGCTTGCTAAATCGAGAACATTCTAGACGTCTCGATACATATGTACGTCTCTCTATTCTTGATGCAGACAGTAGTACAATTGGTGGAGTTTTTGAACAATTGGAGCAGATATTAAGTTATGGAGTGCAACTCAAACTGGTGCAAGACTTCCTTTTATTCAAGTTCAAGCCAACGGCGTTGAGAAACCTGGAAATTTTGGGCTATAGAGCTGATTTGTTGAAATATGTTTCTCTGGAAAACTTACCGACAGTATTAGAGAAGATACAGTTACAATTGATCCAGGAAAACTTGCTGGTAGATGTAATCTTGGACGAAATATCTACAGCTTTGCCCTTTTGGTCTCTTTCGGAAGAGGCATCCAAGAAATTGTTTGAACTCCTAGAGAATACAAGCCATGAACCGTTCAGTCAGAGCCATGATACAAATTTAAGAGCTGGTTCAGTAAGATCGGGTTTGAAAAGGGCCTTCTTTCTAATGATGTGTAGGCAATCGAATGTAGTTACCATTCCCTCTTCATCTTTAGTATACTCCATGGTGTTGAACCCCAATCCTGTAGTACAATCTGAATTGTACGGCTATATTGCTAATTGCAAAACACAGTCCAATAATGATAACGAGAGGGCCATTCTTAATGGATATATTACTGATATAGTCAACTGGATCTGGCGTGAAAGAGGTATTGAGCTGGAAAATTCGGGTCGAGGAATGAATTTGAGTTCTGGTTTTATTGATACTATCGCTAATAAGATGCCAATGTTTGACTTTTCACACTTGGTATCAGCAAAAAATATGGGTGATATGTTCCACAATCCAGCATGGGTTGTGTTGACCAATACAGCATTAAGAAGGTTGGAAGATGAGTACGAAGTAGGGGAAAGACATGTAGGACCCGTTAGCCAAGAGTCTGTGGAGAGTATGTACAATAAACAATGGATGGAGAAGACGTTTGATGAGATTAAATTGGAGATTTTGAGGATTTTAGACTCGAATGGTTATCAAGGATTGGCTGATCTTCTCTTTTTGACGGTCCGGAGCATTCAAGGAAGAAGATGAACAACCAAAAAAGTGTATTATAGAGATCAAGTGTAACATATAAAGAATTAAGTGCAACATATAGAGAACAAAGATTCAAATAGAGGGAACATAGGTAGAGTTCAAAGTTTTAAAGACCTCTCTAGAAATCCGAGATAGCGTCTTTACACGTAACGAATAGAAGTATATTGAAATGGGAGGTTGTACAATTGTATACCAAAGACGGTACCTGCAATTCAAAGTTCACAATAACTTTCTGAGAATGCAATGGATGATCTTCTTCCGTACTAGGTAAGAGAAAATTGAAGCAGAAGCATGTACTTGGATTTATGTACCGAAGATTGTACCTGAGTATAAAGGTCTTTCTGAAGCTGTAATGTATGATCTTTGTATGTATCAATGTAAAAATGGAATCATATACTTCAATTCATGCACCGAAGAACGTACCTGCAATTTTGAGTGCTTAGAAACTTTCTGAAGATGCAAATGTATCATCTGCCCTATGTATGTGCCAGGTGAAATAATCATTTATCTATACTCCTATAACTTAGGGTTGTTCAACCTGAAATTTTTCACTTTGCAACGATATTCTAAAGTTGTGATATTCGATTGTTATCTGTTTTTCAAATTGATCAAAAAAGCATCAATACTGCTGTTGTTCAAAAAAGACTTCTTTTGATGAAGATATCCACTTTGTGGATACTGCCAGTATCAAGAATAGCAGATTATATACAGCTTGAAAAGAGTCTAGAGTGTAGAGCTTGTGAAGAATATTGAATGTGTAGAGTATGTATGGTGTTAACGGAATGAAGAGTGTATTAATTTTTAAGAAAGGCTAATTTTATTTATTAAATCTGTGCAACCAATCAATGAAGTTATCGATATTTTGAAGTCGAGAAGGAATGAAAGAGAATGAAAAGTAGTAGAACATAAGAAAAAAAAGTGAATAATATCGAATCACCAATTGTTTGATCGCCAAAGCTATGTTTGCCTTCTCCCTCTTGCCGTTCCTTCTCCATTTTCATCTTGTAACCTTTTCGGATAATTTATTTTATTTTTCGAATTTTTCACTTTTGCAAGCTCATGTTGCAGTGTGGACCAAGGAGGTTTAAGGCCATAATAAGCCGTCCTTTTAGTATTTCACGGGCTGTTTATCTGGAATTCGAAAGCTTGCTAGCTGTAGATAAGAAATGGAAGTCCAAATGGGCTCAAACCCCGGCTTCAACTCGAGGAAATCCTCCTGGATCTGATGCCCAATTCTTTTATCTTCTTTCAATGTTCCCATACCCATCAGGAACTCTTCATATGGGACATTTGAGAGTATATACCATAGCGGATATTATCTCTAGAGTCAAAAGATTACAAGGATATGATGTTTTGAACCCCATGGGTTGGGACTCTTTCGGTCTTCCCGCTGAAAATGCTGCTGTTCAAAGAGGTGTAGATCCGGCGGAATGGACCACGGAAAATGTAGAAAAGATGAAACTACAAATGCAAAATATGCTTGCCGACTTTGATTGGGACCGTGAGTTGAAAACTAGCGATCCAGAGTACTACAAATGGACTCAAAAACTCTTCCTTTTGCTCTATGAAAATAATATGGCCTATCGTAAGAAGGCCGAGATCAATTGGGATCCAGTAGACAAGACTGTATTAGCCAATGAACAGGTGGATGCCCAGGGTCGTTCTTGGCGTTCTGGTGCTATAGTAGAAAAGAGAAACCTTGAGCAATGGTTTGTAAAGACCACAGAATTTGCTGAATCACTTCGAAACGATTTAGATCTTTTGAAGAACTGGCCCGACTTCGTAAAGATTCAACAAAAGAACTGGATTGGTCAAAGTTTTGGTACCGATATTACTTTCAAGGCACAATCAATTGATACCCTGGAAGAAATTCCCCCAATCCAAGTGTTTACCACAAGACCAGAGACAATTTTTTCGATTCAATTTCTTGCCCTAGCCCTTGATCATCCAATTGTTCAAAAAATGGCCGAAAATGACACCCAATTGGCAGAATTTGTAAGACTGGAGAAGCTAAAAGATGATCCGCTGTCAAAATCGGGCTATAAATTGCCCATTAAAGTCTCGTTACCAATGAACCTGAACGGTGAACTGCATCATTCCTTCGATATCGATGTTTACACAGCTCCTTATGTCATATCTGGTTATGGAAATGGTGCTGTTATGGGTTGTCCCGCTCACGATGAAAGGGATCTTGCTTTCTTTAAGGAATTGTCAAGTGAAGCCACAAGACCCACCGTTTTCCCTTCTACGGATTCCCAGGCCCTTAAAGCTTCGGAAATTTACACTGGAAAGGAAGGAATTATGGCTGGGGAGTATGTGGGTAAGTATACCTCTTTGGCAACCAAGGATGCTTCTAAGTCTATAGTGGAGGACCTTAAATCTTTGAAAGCAGCTAGCTCAACGACCCATTACCGTCTCAGAGACTGGCTTATATCCAGACAACGTTACTGGGGCGCTCCTATACCTATTATTCACTGTGGAACCTGTGGAGAGGTGCCAGTTCCTGAGCAACAGCTCCCAGTTCTTCTCCCGGAGATTCCTAACGTAGCTGAGGCTTTTCAGAAGGGAAACCCACTTGCAAACCACAAGCCTTTCGTTGATACAACTTGTCCAAAATGTAACAATCCAGCCAAGAGGGATACAGATACAATGGACACATTTATGGACCTGTCGTGGTATTTTTTCCGATACTTAGACCCTCAAAATACCTCTCGAATATTTGACCGAGGTATCGCTTCTAAGCAAATGCCTGTAGACTTGTACTTGGGCGGCAATGAGCACGCTATTCTTCATCTCTTATACGCAAGATTCATATCCAAATTCTTGAATTCTATTGGAGCTTACGATGGGGCATCCATGAACGGAGAGCCCTTCAAGCGGTTATTAACTCAAGGTATGGTCACCAGTCTTACCTTCAGAGATAGTGAATCTAAAAGAGTGTTGACTCATGAAGAAGCAAAGAATAGAAACGGTGGAGTCCTTGCAACTTACGAAAAGATGTCAAAATCAAAGTTTAACGGCGTCGACCCCACCGAGGTTATCTCAGAATATGGTGCTGATTCTGTACGTGGCTCCATAGTATTCCAAGCTCCACTCAATGCCGAACTCAAGTGGCTGTCTGAGCAAATTAAGGGTGTTAGTCGATGGTTGGAAAAGGTCAGAGCTCAGGTTGACGCTTTCAAAGACTTGCGAGTTGCTTCTGATGATAAGAAGTTACCCTTGGAGAACGTGGTTCTTGAAGGGCTTGATGGCCAAGAATTTCATAACCAATACCAATTTAGTCCTGAGGATTTTGCTCTTTACAAAGCAAAGTATAGTTATGTTAAACTGGTAACCGCAGCCATTGATGAAACGTTCACTTTTAACACCATTGTCTCTGATTTTATGAAACTCACGAACGCCATTTCTTCTTCGAATGCTAGCAAACCGGTGATTTTAGATGCCTATATTACTCTCCTTATTATGATGGCCCCAGTGGTTCCATGCATGGCTGAAGAATGTTATGAAGTTCTTCGAAATACCTTCTTGGGCCGGGACGTTCAGTGGGAGAGCATTTTCAACAGAACATGGCCAAAAAATAGGAAAGTTGTCGACTTATGGAGAGAAGTAGGAGTCATGGTTGATGGTAAAAAGAGATTCGTCTTACAGGGGAACTCCGATTTCCATAAAAGCTCTCAACAAGAGGTATTGACTGCTTTAAAGCAGTTTCCCCAATACGAGAAATGGTTGGGGAAAGGATTCGATAGTATGTTTATCAAGAAGCTGGTGGTGGTAATTCAAACCAAAAAGTAATAGATCGTGTAAATAGAATGGAACACTTGTATGTATAGATGAAAACCGAAAATAATACAGAGGACAAAAACGGTTGAATTATGCTATTATCACTATGTACATTAATAACCCCTCCGGCTAACAAACTCTTTATATATCTTCCTGTTGATTCTTCCTTCATGCTTGATCAATGATCGACTGCTGATTCCCTTGCAAGTCAGTGCCACTTTACTATCTCCCACCTCAACTGCAGCGTGGTATAGTCTACTCAAATGAATCCATTGCCACTTGAACTGATATTCAGTACTCACCACAACAGCACAGGCATCCGTAAGCATTCCCATGTCCACGAGAGCATGCACCATTGACTGGGCAAACTCAAAGTCCTCTCTATCTTTCTTTGCACGAGACATGCTGGAAAACCTATGGGACTTTCGGAACATTCCCCTCTCTTTCCAAACGGTCTGGGCAAACTCATACTTATGGAATTTTGCTGCAGCTGCAATGGCCGTTCTATATATTTGTGTGTTTCTGTAAACAACTGGAAAGTCTGTACTGTTACCTATTCTAGATTCCGAATTCTCTTCCGTCGCTTCGTTTTCGATGACATAGGCCACATTTGAATTGTCCTCCGAATCTAAAGTTTGCATTTTTTCCTCTATCTTTAATTCCATGTCCTCTTGTTGTTTGGCCATATTTGCCAACTGAATATCTTCTTCTTTTGATTTTCTATTTGATTCGTCTTCTTTATTTACATCATTCCCTGGTTGGCCGAGATAAAGGTCACTTCCGTCTTCAGCCTCGCTAATATCATTACCACTTTTCTTTTCAACCATCCTCTCAGTTTCATCCATACCTTGTGCATCTTCATTTGGAATCTCTTTGATAACCCGGGTCTTCGCCACACCAGTCAAATCTAGCTTAGTAAACTTCTCGTACCTCTCGACAAAGTCTCCTAACGTACCTTGATTTACAGCAACTTTCAAAAACATATCAGTGTTTCGTTCATTCATCAAATGAGGATTCTGTTGTGCTGTAAACGTCCAGAGAGCATTACTTTCGGCCAAGATCTGTTTTTTGGTGAAATTTTCCAAAAGTGGCAAAAAAGGCATCTTCATTCTGGAACCACCGTCAAAGGCAATCAAGAGGTTTCTTCTGAAGTTTTTGCCCTTATCGCTGAGTTCAATAATGGGTCTTTTCGAAGGATCATAGTTGCTATAACTTAACATTAAAAAGGAGAAAGCCTTTGCACTTTGTTGGTGTAATTGTCCGTAGAGAGCTCTAGTAAGCCCCACGTCACCGTCATTGGCTGATAAATACATCATCCACTCGTAAGTATCCATAGATGGCTCCCAACCTTTCTCGTGGATGTGGAAGATGAAATCCCAGGCCTTAGGTTTGAGTTCTTTCCTCATAGCACAAGCTCTAGCCAAAGCGGCCAACGTCTGCTGGGTAGGTTCAATCTTCTCTTTATTCAATTCTACCCACAAGTCCATAGCCTTTTCAGTCATATCATGGTTGACGTGCAGAACAATGATGTCTTGATAATTCTTACTTGAAGGCTTGGTCTTGGTGGAAACGAACTTCATGGTATCGAAGACTTCGCAGGCTTGCTTGTGGTTCTTAGCCTTGTACACCGCAGTAGTCAAGACATTGCTGAAAGTATCCTTCAGAGGTTCCAACCCTCTTTCAGTCATCTCCTTCAAGTAACTATTGACCAATTCGAAGTCACCAGATTTCCCGGCTCCAGCGACTGCTAATTCGTATGTGGCTCTTGGGAGAGCACCCTTCTTACTCTTAAGTCTAGACAAATCGATCCACCTAGTGATCTCTTTCATGTCAGGCGTTTTAGAGCCTTGGACAAGAGCTCTTATGTAGATATCAATGATCTTCTGTGAAGTTTCAACCTTTGCTTCGGCCAAAAGAAGCTCTGTAGCAGGAATCAACAGGATCATCTGACTCTTCGGTACAGATCTAAGAAATCTCCGGACATCTTTGCCTGGAATGTCTTCAAACCCACCACTTTGACGAAGTTGAAGGAACACCATGGGCCAATTTTGGGCCCTTTCTGATACCAAATATTTCAAGGTAAGACCCAATCTATTCTGGATGCTTTCGGGAATGTCGAGTCCCTGAGCAGGTACATATAAATGAGTGGCCTTGGGTGATATGCTGGTAGATGTCTGGGACGAAGATTCGAGGATTGGTGATGCTGATGATATCATATCTGGACTTTCAAGAAGACCGGTTGCAGACAGCTTTTTAGGCCGGTTGATCTCGTCATAGATATGGTCTGATGCTCTTTCCGTGTCAACGCCAGATACCTCTACTCTCTTACCAGCCTCCTGTTCCTTCTTGGCTTGTTTAGAGGCAATTATGCCACTCATTTGTGATGTTAGTTTCTGCATGTCTTTGATCTTCTGCCTGAAAAGATGCTCTTCTCGACTATTTTGGCGATCTGGGAACGATTTGGAGTGCCTAAAAGCACCAGCAGATTTTCTCGGGTCGGCTTTACGTGGTAGTACAATACATCGTATGCTGGCTACTTGTAGACCAAGTATAGGTGGTCTTTTTGCCGTTCGTAGCTTCATTATGGCCCTGGTTACACTGAAAAAAAATTGATGAGGTTAGATGTCACGTGAGCGTATGGGGGAAAGAAAGAGTTAAGCCCATCTCTCCCATTTATCCCAGGACAGCCGGACGGTCTTTTCGAGAGGATCCTCCCGTTTAAACCAGGACAACATCTGGGTTATTTTTACATAGAGGGTCCATAATCCGTATTACTGGTTCATTTAAAATATCCAGAAGCTTCAGAGGTTCTGTCTGTGATAATATCGAGGATATATCATTCAGAGATATCCCTAGACTAATTAAACCCCGATAATTTAGTTTGCCAATACCAAAAAGTTTGCTTTTTTTACTATTAGTGCCTCTATTTTTCACAGTTTTCGATTAGGCCCGAGCCAACCCCACACTAAGAGCTGTCACCATATACCTCAAGAGAGGTCAAATCTGTACGAAAGAGAAGCCTATTGCAACCAACTAGCCAATACATCCCTATTCATATAGAATACACTCGCTCAGACACCTACCCACATCCATTTAAACCCTCCACCTAACTCCTTCTCCATGAGTCTTTCCTCCAGAACAAGAGTCAGTGGAGTCCAATCGGCGGATTCAGCACCCACTACACTCCCCCAAATGAGTGACATCCCTCCAGATATGGCCATTCTTCTCCGTCAACTCGATGATGACTTCAGTAACAAGAAAATCGACCAATGGAACTACATTAATCGTCGAGAAGAGTTACTCCAACTGATCCAGAAGATGCTCCAACAACGGAACCTAGCTGGACCACAAACCAAGGGACCTCTTGCCCCAGTGATTGAGCTCGAGGAGCCTTTGTTGCCTCGTGAACCCTCCAGTGCTCCTATAGCTGATTTTGGTCAGATATTGGCCTGTAGAGCCTCTGTTTATAAACAAGAACAGGCAGTATTAACCCTTGACGTTAGAGGAAAGGAAAATCTGTCTATTCTGTGGGAAAAACTCTACTTGAAGGCACTGAAAGTGGCCTACGAAATGAAGCATAAGGGTCTGCTCAAGCGAGGAGATACCGTGCTTCTCTTGTATAAGGAACATGAAGTCCCAGAATTCATGGCGGCCCTCTTTGCATGTTTTATGAACGAGGTTACCGCTGTTCCCATCCATAATGACATTCTGTTCAGTGAAGTGCTTGAAATTAACAAGCTTACCCTGTCTAAACTCGTCCTTATGTCGGATACCGTATTTAAAGACATAGAAAAGCTCATCAACTTGCAGAAGTTCCAATGGCCCTCTAAGTTGATGAGGTGGCGAACCCTGGATATGGGACTGGCCAAGAAGGCCGAGGTGGCCCTGTGGCAACGTGAACGTAAGAACTCCAAGCTGCCCGCCACTCAGCTAGCATATGTAGAGTTCAGTAGACTGCCCGTAGGAGAATTAAGAGGAATCGCCGTGTCCCATCGTACCATTCAGCATCAAATGCTGCTGTTGCTGTCCACATTGGCGTCTATGCCTGGGTCTGGCACTCTTGTGAGGCCAATAAAAGAGATGGCTCGTGCTCGTAGGGTGTTTTTGGCCACCATGGACACCAGAGTGGCAATAGGTCTCATCTTGGGGGTCATGTTTACCGTTTATACCGGTAACGTATTGATATGGGCCCCACAAAAGGTCATGGAGATCCAGGGACTCTATGCTAACTTGATTCTGCGTACCAGAGCCCTGTTACTCTTGGCTGATTACTTGGGTCTCAAGAGAGTCACCTATGACTATCAAACCCTGCCCAATTCAACCAGATATTTTCTGAAAACTCAGAGAGTAGATTTCTCCAGTGTGAAATGGGTTCTCGTTAATGCTCTGATTGTAGATGGTGAGTTTATGGAGGTTCTTCTGCAAAGATATCTCAAACCCTTAGGTTGTCAAGACCCAGAAAGTGCTCCTATACCTATGTTAACCCTTTCAGAGTATGGTGGAATGGTCATCCTGATGCGTGACTGGTTACCTTCTCATAATTCCGCTTCTGGATCAGAATTGCTGGCCGTCCTTCTTGACAAAGAAGCTCTTTCTCATAACATGGTTCGTATTGTAGACACCAATCCTGCCGATGAACCCTCTCATGATACCTTGAGGGTGGATGCTTTTGGTTTTCCTATCCCTGATGCCACTGTAGCTGTTGTTAACCCAGAAACTCTGGTCCTTGTGGCAAAAGGGGAGTTGGGTGAAATCTGGGTCGATTCCCCTTGTCTTTCTGGAGGGTTTTTTGCCCTTCGAAACGAGCTGAAGCTGATCTTCCATGCCAAATGTAGAGATAACGATGGGGTTTTAGAAATGGACTTTTTAAGAACTGGTCTTCTAGGCTTCTCTTATAAGGGGAAGGTTTACATATTAGGGCTATATGAAGACAGAATTCGTCAACGCGTGCTGTGGATGGATCAACAGATCTTTCAAAAACTTGGAAAGCAGTTGACAATAGGAAATGGTATTAGATACCATTACTCGAGCCACCTTTTGGCCACCCTTGCTAATCAAGTCCGTCAAATTTACGATTGTACTATCTTTGATGTCTTTTTGGGTAACGAGTATCTCCCCGTGGCAATAGTAGAGGCAGAGGTCATTCGCCGTGTGGAAGAACTGGAAGAAAATGGATCTATTAATGCTTCTGCATCTGACAATGCCGGTGGATCGGGTGGAGGGCGTTCTGGAGCCAGCGGAGGTGGTAATGAGGGTATCACATATGCGCCTGTACCTCTCAATGAGCCAGTTCTCAACTCCATTGCCCAAAGATGCTTTGATGTCTTGTACAAACACCATTTTTTACGACTCTATTGTGTTCTTGTTGTAGATATCGACTCCCTCCCTAAGATTATTCGCTCGGGTGGTAAGGAAATTGCAAACATGCTTTGTAAAAAACGTTACTTGGACGGCTCTCTCCGAGGTGAATACGTCAAATTTTTCGTCCGCAAGAGTATATCAATGATTCCACATGGAGAAGACATGTTGGGGGGGATCTGGCTGCCATATCTGTCAGAATTAAGGGCGGCAACTCTTCAGGGATTCCCCCCTCAAATGCTGACGATCGATTTACGAGATAAGACTATAGATGATCGTACTGGGGCACCACTTCTGGACTTTAAAACGATTTTGGATGTCCTTAAGTTCAGAGTAGCTCAACAAGGTGATCAAGTAGCTATTCAAAACCTTGATTCTTCTGCAAAAAGTAAACAGCTCACTTGGCGTAAATTTGAACAGCGGGTCTATGCGGTCTGTCTTTATCTAATAGACAAGATTCTGATTAAACCTGGACTGCACGTCATGTTGATGTATCTGTTAGGAGAGGAGTTTTTAATTGCCTGTTTTGCTTGCTTCATGTGTGGAATTGTAGCAGTTCCTATCCTTCCCTTTGATCTGAACCGCATAGGTGAAGATTTCCCAGCATTTGCCGGTACTGTAAAAGATTTCAACGTTACGGAAATACTTGTAAATGAAGAAGTTGAAAAATTCATCAAGAGTAGTGGTCCGGTAGCAGATCTGATTAAGAAACTTAACCAACGCAGACTGCACTCCAGACCACATGCTTTGCCCCCATTGAGGTTCAAAAATACTCTGAAACTCACTAAATTTAATAGTCTGTTAGCCCTGCTCAACCTGAAAATCCTGAAATATCAGGCAGCCGTTAACTTTAGGGATCCTCTGTATAAAGCTCTTGTATGGTTGTCCTTCACTAGTGATCATTATAGAGTTGCTGCCTACTTGTCTCACAAAAACATCATGGGAATCTGTAAAGTATTTAAGGAAACATGCGGTATGCTGCTGAAGCTGTCCCTTGTTGGGTGTGTTCGACATTCACTGGGAATTGGATTCATTCAAGCGGTGATTTTAGGTGTATACCTTGGCTCTACCACATATTTGTGTCTGCCGGTTCTGTATGCTGAAAATCCACTAGCTTTCTTCCTTCTGCTTGCCAGATATAAAGTAAAAGACGTTTTTGTCACAGAACAAATGCTAAAATATGCCGTGATCAAATTCCAACCGAAGGGATTTGATCTCAGCTGCATCAAGAATATGATGATCAGTTCCGAAGAGAGAGTGGAGCCGGATTTGATGCGTAAACTTGGACAGGTTTTCGCCCCTGCAAAGCTTTCTGTAGCTGCTATGAGTACAGTATACTATCATAACTTCAACCCGATGGTTGCCACTCGACTGTACATGACCGTAGCTCCAGTGGGACTCTATTTGGATCCAATAGCTCTTAGACAAGGATACGTGAGTGTTGCAAACCCGGCGGAAACGCCCCATGCCTTATATATTCAGGATCTGGGGATGGTTCCAGTGTGTACCCAGATAGCCATTGTTAATCCAGAGACGTGTGAAGTTTGCCCTGAGGGACAGTTTGGAGAAATCTGGGTACATTCCGAATCCAATGTAGCCCAGTTTTCCAATGGGCCGAAAGGACCGGTGGACAAAGTCACGGACAACCAATTCAATGGGAGACTATCGGGTGGTTCTTCCAATGATGACAGACAATGGTTGAGGACCGGTGACTTGGGGTTCTTGCATCACATACTGATATCTAAAACTCAGAGCAATGAAGGTGCAGAGTCTCTGTTCCAGCCTCTTTTCGTGTTGGGAAGAATAGCCGATACCTTCGAGCTGTTGGGACTCCATCATTTCCCAATTGATATTGAAAATACCATAGAGTCATGTCATAGGGATGTTTACAAGAATGGACTGTGTGTTTTCAAATGCTCCGATTATACCATTGTGGTTTGCGAGTCTCGTAGACATCGTCACTTGGCATCTCTTGTACCTCTTATTGCTAATACTGTTTTCAGTAAGCACCACTTAATGGTAGATATTGTGGCATTTATGTCTCGGGGCCAATTTCCTATTCTGAGACTTGGTACTAAGCAAAGAGCCAGGATTGTCGATGCTTGGGTCCAGGGAGTTTTACCGGTTGTCGCTACCTATGGTGTAAATAATGGGGAAAAGGCGGTGTTGAAAACAATCAAAGACATCGATGCAACCTCCCGTGATGACCCTGTCACGGGTATGCGTAATCCTGCTCTCCTGTATTACGATGATGAGGATGTTTTCCTGGGTGAGGCAGGCTTGACTTTGAATTGGGATCGTCAGTCGATGCCTCTGGAGGTCAGCGAGCAGAGGAATCCTTTCTCTGATAATCAGTGATAGTCAGAGTTTGGTAATGAGTTAAGAGGTAGAGTAAGATAGAAAAGTTATCCAACAAAAGATTTAATGATTATGCTCCTACTGTAGGGAAGAAAAGTGTTTGCATTATATCTGGGCAGCCATTATTCAGCGTTTTTAGACAATAAGTAGGTATTTGTAACAAATGTATATTTACAAAGTGTCTCTCCTTGTGAACTTCTTGGAGCCTTTTGATTTGATCTAGTCTAATTCGACGGCTTTTCTCTATATACCTCCTACTTGTTTCCACAAGAACCTTTATAATAAAGAGTGGCGGCAGAGTCTGAGAAGCGGATTCTTAGCGAACATTAACTTTCTTCTTTCCATTGATACTCTGATCATCACCATTACATTCTCGACAGTATTACGAATGTTATCCGCTTTTCTTAGTACAACTCGATGATACCCGATGAAGTCTGGTTAACCGGATAAATTTATAACACAACGAGGGCCTGGTTAGCTCAATCGGTAGAGCGTTTGACTCTTATTAAAGATATCAAAAGGCTGCGGGTTCGACCCCCGCATCGGGCTTTCTTTTTTTTGCCTAACTTGAGTAAAAGTAAAAGAATTAACGCAGAGGGTTTGCTTTTTTTGCAGTGATACAAGTAGACAAGTACATACACAATTGGAGAGCAGTTTCCACTTCCTCTGTACTTCCTTGTCTGCTCTTCCTCGGCTCATACACCCCCAATCTTTCAACTTCTTTGATATAGCAACATTGCCACATCTCTCCCACCCTCCTCGATAAACAACCCCCATCTCTCGTCAGACCTCCCACTTACTCCGAGATCTTTTCAGTCTCATCACTACCCATAATCAGTTACTACCTAACCCATGCCAGACCCCGTTAGTCCTCGGTCCCAACGGTCCAAGATACTGTCGTTGACTCGTGCATGGAACTATGTCACTGGATCACAACCCCTGGTAGCCCAGGAACCATCTCGGACCTCGGTAGAGAGCGAACCCATCCATTCAAAAGTGACTGATTCCACCAAACGAAGAATGCTGGTAATGATGACCCAACAACAGGCAAAGAGCCATATTCCACGCCAACAACTGATGTCAGGGTCTCGCAAAGGTATATACTCACATGTCCGTACTATGTATGAGCAGAAAGAGGCTGCTTCTAACGATTTGGAGGCTCGAAGACGGAGTATATTCGAATCATACCAACCTTTTGAAGAGGAAACTGTGGAAACAAGGATATCCGAGCCGGAAATCGTAGCAGAAGAACCACCTTTCACCACAGATGCCCATATATCAGCCTCAGACTCTGAAACTGATGGTCTGGCTGCTTTCCAACACTTTGTTTCCCCGTTGGAGGGCCAATTGGAGCTACGCTATTCGGAAACCCCCGAAATTGAAGTCATAGACACCATTGAACCGGAAAATGACTATCCAGAAAGCTACGACTATTCCATATATCCACCTATGTCTCCTTCTGGCCCCGGCAAGCTTCAATGCGGTGGAGATAATGATGACAATTTGCCTATAATCATCGAACATGAGTTCGCTCCATTATATAAAGACGCCTCTGGTAACCTAGTAAGACCACCTTTCATCAATTTGGACCCTCGTGAACGTCATCATCTCTTCCAGCTTAAACGGCTGGTTGAAGCAGCAGAACAGCTTCAAAAACGACTTAAATACATGAAAAATCCCCATGAAACCGTATCAAAGAAAATCGGCGGGAATAAGGTGGAAACATCGACCCAAACTATCGATAATGAATACTTACTGGGCCAACTAAACATCCAGAAACTGTCTGTGGTTAAAAATAAGCGTTCAGCTAATACTGCGGGCTTTTTCAGTGGTCATTTCGAATACGAAGTCGCAACTAAAAAGGCCAAATTCAAGGGCTACTTGGGTAAAATAAGTAAACCTCTGGTTGACAATGATGGGCCAGAAACTGTTTCGGTGCCTAAGCTTCCCAAAGATATTGTACTTGACAAAGAGTACCTTGAAAAACGGGACGATAAGGCTGCTATAGAGAGTAAGCCAGAGGTAAATATAGAGAAGTCAGAGAAATTAGAGACAAAATTAGGAACTTCAGAGTCATCCAAAGGTAGTTATAATACCTCCAACTTGTTTTCCAAGCCAGAAAATACAAATTCTTCAGCATTCTCCGGATTTGCTACCAACGTGGACAATTCTACGTCTCTTAAAACCCCTACAAGTACTACATTCTCTATTCCTCTTCCCACCAAAGCCCCTACAATTACTTTTGGTGATACAAAGCTTAACAAGGATAAGACATTACCGGGAGTTCCACAATTTTCATTGCCTACAAAAGACGATAAAGCAGCTCCGTTCTCTTTAACTGGAGCCCTCAATTCAGCGTCTAAGCCAACAACTGTTGACTCTATTTCAGCTCCTTCTAAAGCACCCATTTCAACTCTTAATACGTCTTCTAAACCCGCTTTCCTGTTTGGTTCTGCGACCCCAACTAGTGATTCTAGTTCACAACTGGAACCCAAGAGGAAGAGAGCTGCAGATGATGAACCAGGAGCCAAGAAAATGCAATTCTCCTTACCCAATTCTAGTGGGATCTCGGATTCCAAGCCAGCTTTTTCATTCGGCTCGAAACCTACTGAACAAAAGTCATCTACATTCACATTTGGAAAGGATGATTCTCTGAAAGAAACCACAAAGACTCCTGAATTCTCATTTGGAAGCACCAACAAGGACCAAACTCCTCCGCCTACTGGTCAGCCTGCTGCTCAGCCTTTTAGCTTTGGAAAACCGACAGAATCAGCCGCTAAACCGGCCTTTTCTTTCGGTAAAACAGCCTCAACAGAAGACTCAAAGCCTGCTTCCTCTTCTGGTGACTCTGAGACGAAAGAAGGTCCAAAACCTGCCTTCTCTTTTGGCAACACTATGACGAAAGAAGGCCCAAATTCAGCCTTTTCTTTTGGAAGTGTAGGTTCTGCTAGCACTGAATCAAAGCCATCGACCGAATCTAAACTTAACTTTTCTGGAACTACTGAGAAGCCTACATTTGGAGCCTCCAAGGATTCGTTCACGCTCTCTTCTTCAAAGTCTGGCACACCTCCTGCTTCAAATAAAGATGAAGGAATGACTACCATTCTCAATCCAGTAAAGCCAGGGTTCAATTTTGGAAGCTCTTCTCAACAACCCCAGGATTCCAATACATTTCCACTGGCTAATACAGTTCCTTCTCAATCTGCTCCTGGATCAAAGGAAACAACTCCTTTTTCATTTCAAAAAGCGGCATCAGAAAAGCCATCCAGTACCCCAGCATTTACATTTGGCAAGACAGAGTCTAGTGCTTCATCTGGAGCCCCCAAGCCATTTACATTTGGGAAGACAGATTCTATCGCTTCAACTGGAACTTCATCTGGAACTGGATTTACCTTTGGAGGAGCAAGTAAACCAGTGGAAGTGAAACCAAGCTTCAACTTTGGTAGTAACTCCAATTCTGGAACCATTGGAACCACAGGAACATCTGATTCTTCTTTGGGAAAAGAAAAATCATCTAATCATACATTTAACTTTGGTACTGCTGGGGCAAATGCAAATCGTGAAACATCATCCAGTCCATTTGGAGCCGCAAGTCTGAGGGTGAATACTTCTACTAATTCTAATACTAATGCTTCTGCATTTGGCAATGGAACAGATTCTTTCAACTCCAAGCCAGCATTTAATCTTTCTGGCAATACCCCTGCGTCTGGTACCCCAAGTCCAGGCTTTAGTTTTGGTGGAGGTTCGACAAATAATAGTGTTGCGGCATCTTCATTCCAGGGTTCTTCACTGATAGCTCCGACAGCTGCAGCCCCAATGAACAAATTTCTGTTAGGATTCAATGCATCACCTGCAGCAATCGGATCCCCCGCATTCGGTTCTACGGGGGGTACATCAAGTCAGATGCAATCAGCACCAGTTGGGGTAGATGGATCCAATTTTGGATTCAACAAAGTTCAAACTCCAAAACCGGTGGTAGGCGGAGCCTTTGGTCCGTCTGGTGCTTTTACATCCCCATTTGGAGCGTCTAATCAGAACCAATTCGGAAATGTTAATGCAAATGGCGGGGGAGGATCTAATCCTCCCCTGCGCACAGTTACTCCAGGGTTCAATTTTGGTCAGCAGAATGTAGCGGGGCAATCGCCTGCTAATGGGAATGG
The DNA here is from genome assembly GCA_030570095.1 of Kurtzmaniella quercitrusa. Taxonomy (NCBI): domain Eukaryota; kingdom Fungi; phylum Ascomycota; class Pichiomycetes; order Serinales; family Debaryomycetaceae; genus Kurtzmaniella; species Kurtzmaniella quercitrusa. The sequence goes on along the minus strand of JAJLUZ010000032.1, from coordinate 42,710 downwards.
ACTTGGTAATGGTGGTGCTAATGGGGCCAATGCCTTCCAACCACAAATGAATCCTTCAATCCTGTTTTCTCAAACTAATTTAGCACCTCTGCAAGTCTTCAGTGCCGCTACCCCTCCGCCCATGGGAATGGGAACGGGAACCCCTCCCTTGCATCGACATGGACGCCAATTCGCTCAAGCGCGACTGCGCCGGAGGTGAGGAAATTTCAATTAAGGGTGAATTGACACAAGATAGTGTAAAGAAGGTTTCTCCCCTCGTTGGTGATTTAAAGATTTACAAGGGGGAAGGGCTACATCTCCGTACTATGGTGCCCTCCGTACAGAAGTGTATCTATCTATCTATCTATCTATCTACATAAATAATAGCGTCAACAACATAATTCAGTATATTCAAGAATGTAAAATTTGATCTCTTATGGTTATAGTGATTTCATATCTTATCCTCTATTGATTCAAGCCAATGCAAGTCGTGTTGAATTACTTACTTAGCCTCAAATTAGTTGTCGATTCTATCTGTTCCCATTTCACATTCCCACTTCTTCAACCCAACCTTTTTTTTTCTTTAACTCTCGATAGCTAGTTTAGTACTATTGTTCCACCAGGGCAACATTCCTTGCCGATCTCCTCGTCACTCACACTCATCTATACGCCGATCCTTCCCCACCCTGGCTGTGATTTCAGCTTTTGTCCCGCAGTTCAATATTATTTAATTTTTTTGATTTCTTGACTTTTTTTTTTTTTCGGAGTGCGGAGACGTTGCCTTACCCAATCGAGACATAACTTCATGGTAATCAAGTTGCGTCAGCTTGCTCATGAACTATATAAATATCCCGGGATAGATTGTTAAACTTCCACAGATTATTCTTCCCTTCTCCTTTTTATTAGTGAAAGAAAAAAATGCCTGACGTGCAATATAAACCAGGAAGAATTCAAACCCTTTCTCCAGAACAAGAAATCGCTACCAAGCAATGCTGGGGTTACATTCTCAAGTACTTTGGATATGATTTACTGATCTCCACCGCCGACATGGCATTGAAAGATGCCTTTGTTTCTCTGACTACTAGTGCCGGTCACACTCTGCACTTTGCTGGAGAGTCGGCCGTTAGCGCCAGTAACTCCCGTCGTGGAGGATTCTTCTCCAGAGGCTCTGCTGGAAAGGAAGAACCACCAGTAGACTCTCTGAAATCTAAGCGGGTTCAAAAGGTAAAGGCTAAAAAGACCGAAAAATACGTGCCAGTTCAAGTCAACGAACAGCACAGATACACCTACTTGACTCACTATGCTCTACCTGCTGAAATGAGTAGAATTCATGATAATGATGCCACCGATGTCTCCTCTGGGGAGCTGTCAATCGACACCTTGGCTACCAATTTGACTTTGAACGATTCCGATGATGCCAGTGCTCCCAAGACCTCTGCCGGTGGCAGCCTGAAGTCTAGCTATGGTACCAAGGCCAGAACTTCAATCTTGCCCCTTTTCAAGCAGTACAACCCTAAGGAGATACACACGGAATTCTGGAAATCCATGAGAGTTGATCTCCCAGACAACAATTTCCTCCGTTTTATCCGTGCCAGAAACTTCGACGTTGAAAGAGCTCTCACTATGACTACTACTGACCTTAACTGGAGAGCTCAAGAATATCCTTGTTACAACTATATTATGGAGGCAGATGGTCCCCTGTATAACGAAAAGAAGAACCCAGGTTTGATTAAAAACTTGGAGGCCAAGAAGGCTTGGATCCGTGGTAGAGACAAGGAAGGAAATGTTATTTTCATGTTCCGTGCTGCTCTTCATTTTGGAGGAGATGCCACCCAAGAAGAAATGAGACGCTGGTGTATCTGTCTTATTGAATGGACTCGTTACTGTTTGAGGGACATCACTGAACTGAGAGATCAAGCGCTGGTTGTTTTCGACTTGACCGGATTTTCACTTAAGAACGCCGATTACACCACGATCAAATTCATTGCCGATGTCTTTGAGGCCCACTACCCTGAATGTTTGGCCCACATTTACATTTACAACGCTCCATGGGTTTTCCTGACCTTCTGGAATATTATTAAGAACTGGTTGGACCCGGTTGTTTCTTCGAAGATTCGTTTCCTCAAGGATGAGACGGAACTCTTTGAGGTCATTTCAAAGGATCAACTTCCAACTTTTATGGGTGGAAGTGATGATTACATGGGTGATTACATTCCCCCTTCTAAAACTGACTACCAAACCAAGCCCAAGGATGCCACTTACCAGAAACTTGTCAAGGAGCGTGATGAGCTCAGACTCGCCTTCGTGGAACGTACTTGCCGCTGGATTGAACTGTACGACCCTGCCACTTCTCTGAAGTACTTGCAGGACAAGATAGACGTTGGAACCAAGATTGCAGCCAACATGGTTGCTCTTGACCCTTACCTCCGTATGAGAGGACCATTTGATAGAGCTGGTTTCTTGAAGGTTTCTTTGTTCGATTAGGCTAACTTATTGATATTCATGATTATGTGATGAATTAAAATGTAGAAGAAATATGTAGAAGTTTTTAAGATTTCATACTTAGAGCCAGATGAATGAAGAGACACCCTAGATATTAGAAAATTGTTGAAGATGTTACAGATATGATGGTGATTTGATTTCCTATTTCCCGTCCAACAATCACTGAGAGACGGGCAGTACTCTAGTACTTAATATGCAAGTGCGATCAAACGGAACAACTTGGTAATTTTGCTACCGATCCGCTAATAAGCTTTTTAAGGATATCGATGACATAATGAAACTTAGACATAGAATTGGGTCAAGTAGGTTTCACCTTGGTCATTCTTCTAGGGACTACTCAGAACTTCATAAGAAAGCATAGACAATGTGAAAAAACACTTTGTTGTGACCCGTTTAGATTTTAGGGTGCCATGTCCGGTGCAAAAATAAGATGGCCCTGCATTTTCGGTTGCAATGAGGGTTGTTCCGTGTATGCACCAAGATGCAATACTCGGACATGATTCAAACCCTCGTCAAGGCTACTATTTAAACGATTGGCAAGACAAGTACGATTGCCACGATTATTTCGAAGCTAGTTAAAGAATGTCCCATATTTGTGTACTCAGAGTATAGTGGGTCAACCCCACCAGATCCACATATTGGATTCCAGTTCAACAATAGTGCTCCATCTGCAATTGCCCCCCCCACCTTTTCATTTATTTTCAGTTTTTTTTCATTTTTCGTCTTGTGAGGGGTAGTTTTGTGCGTTTCGATAGCTTGTGAAAGACATCTGTAAGACCACTTAAAGGACTTAAAACTAGCAAGGACAGCCAAATGGGATAAGTAGACAGCAAGGCGAAGACGAGATTGTATGATTATGAGATAGATAAATAGAAAATGAAAATTAAACATCAACAGAATGATTAGGAGAATTGGAGCACGAAGGAGCAATAATAGGGCCCAAGCTCCACCAACCACCAGCAAAAGCGGATTATCTCTCACTATAATATGGTAAATCAAATATTCTCTATTAGATCATAGGTATAGATTGGGGTTATAAAATCAAACAGCAGCTACATAAAAGTTAGAGGGTACAGTCCAACTGCGTTGTACCCTTGTACAATTCTACTGGGTCAGAAGTTGACAGTCCATTTTGCTGGTGATGCAGAAACAGGATTGAATCATCTTTTCGTACATTGACTACTGGAATTGGGGAGGCAAACGAGTAGATAGAAGATATTAAATGGTCACTTGAACAAAACACTACTACAATACTAAACCACTGCTACAATACTAAATACTATTACAATACTTTAATTCAAATATCCTTATTCAGTAGACAATATTGTACAACATACTACACAATTCTAATTGGCGGCTAGAAACTGCTTTTAGGCGGGGAGAAATCAATATTTCAACCAGCAAATCAATGACCAAATCAAAGAAATGATCTCCTTGTTCAAATGGGTTTAAAAGGTAGATGATGAGTTTAATCTAAATCTAGAAATCCCAGATGTAAAATCTAATTCCATTATTTCCAATTCGAATTTTATAATCATAATCCTTGAAAAGACTCCATTTCTGCTTTAAATTTCTGCTTTAACATCATCTTGGATGAGAATGATCATGCTCCTGGACACTAGGATCAACATTTGGATCAATATTGGGGTCTACAGGAGTATGATGAACCGAATGCAACATGGCGGCAGCAGCAGCAGCAGGAGCATTTTCAATGGCAGCAATAACTGCTGGGTCTTGAACCAGAGGAGTATCATGATGAGGCATATGCAAATGATGCTCAGATTTCAAATGATGAATTTCTGGGTTAAAATTGGCATTATTAATGATGGGCTTTTCAACAAGGCGACGAGAAAAGCGAAGTCTTCTCTTGCGTTCTTTCATACCACTAGTTGTTGGTTCAGGAGGATGATTATGAGAAGCACTAATCATTCTTAAGATCCACATTTCATTGGAATCAAATTCATTCAATTTATCATCCATGTTTCTTTCAAATCCAACTTTAGTATCTTCATCTGGCAGACCCAATTTTTTGGGGAGTTTCTTCTTATCCTTTTCTGGAGGATAAAGATTGGCCACAAGACGATAACCACATTTATTCCGTTTAGTATAAGCAACTCTTTGTCTCTTTGCTGCATCTTTAACGGTAGTTCTAAAAGAACCAGAACGTTCGCATTGGAAATAAATGGCCTTAGGCTTCAGAGAGTTAATAACAATCTTACATTGCTCTTCAATGCATAACACATTCTTTACAAACCCAACAAGTTGAGCTTTCAGGGAGAAAGTCTTGACTATTTCATTTTCAACGTATTTGGATCGTAAATTTTGACTTTCATCATAATCATGAACCAGTTGAGCTTGTTGGGCAGCTACTTGAGCTTGTTGGGCCTGTTGAGCTTGGTAATGGAGTTGATGTTGTACCAGAGGATGTTGAGCATATTGAATCTGTTGCATCAGAAGCTGTTGATGGTGAAGATGTGGGGGGAGCTCTTGCGCGTACTGATTAGTGTCATCAGCATAACCTCCAGCGGCAGCAACCGCAGCAGCGGCGGTGGCACTTTGATAGTCGGGTTGACGGGCAGCGGCGGCGTTGGCGGAACCAACTGTCGATCGCTCGTTCAGGGTGGACGGGGCCAGCATTGGAATTGGGTTAATCTAGCTGCAAAATGGGCTCGTATCCACAACTACTGTATATGAGCTTAGTATTGTATATACTGGTAGTATTGTATAAAGGGGGAAAGCAGTGTTTTGAATTTTTGAGGTGTTGACGAAGGTCGTGTGGGGGCGAAGGGGCGGCGAGGTAAACAAGAAAAGACAGAATGGTCGCGTGATGTGTCACATGACGAGGAGAAGAAGAGAGAGAGAGAGAGAGAGAAGAGGGAGAGATGGCGTATCTGCGTTCATCTCTATCTGGTATATCTATATCTGGTATATCCGTGCCTGTCTCTATCCTTCTATCCTTCTATCCTTCTCTCTCTAGATCTCTATGTATCTATATCCCTCTTTCTATAGCCACATCCATGTCTTTCTCTCCATATATCTCTTCCTTCTCTGCTTAAATTTTTGGTTGTTTTCTGCACTTTCCAATCATTACATGCTTAACGAGATATACTCAACGGTACGGCCATTGTACCACTATCTCTTCATCGTTTGCTCTAAATTTGTTCACAACTTGTTATTGTCACAGATCACATTCAAAATACCCTAGATCACACCAAACCATCACCAAACCCCGTTTCAAACCCCACATGAAGCTCTTCTCTTCTTCCTCTCTTCCTCTATCCTGCTCTGCTGGTGTACGGATGTAAATCCGATAGTCCACCTTGATCTATGCAGTGCATGCATGCATACCAACCATACAATACCATCTCCACACCAAGCCCTTATCATTCCATAATCACAATGCCAGTTCCAGCGGCTCCAAACGATCTTAATACCATAATATCCAATCTCCAAACTGCTCGTGAACACAAGGAACTTAAATGGCTTGTCTCAGAGGGAATAATGTTGGAATTCGATCGTATAGTCGAAACTTTGAAGATGTGTGGAAACATGCTACTCTATAATTCTCCAGAACATCCCGACCCCGCCCAACACATAGAAAGAGGACCCGCGATTAAACTCCCAATGACACTGCTGAAACTGGAAGCCGTCAAAGGGATCATTGTTCGTGATGGAGTTTATGTAACTCAACTCACAGTCAATTTAAAGGAAGCCCATTTTAATAGACATATTTATCGAATCAATCTCGACCAGCCGTTCCTTTTACCACAGATAATCACCGCCAAGGAGGCCATTGATGCAGCTATTTTGCTAATAACCAATTTCAATGCTGACCAGAACCATCTGGATCTTGTTAAGCTGGTTGAAAATATTTTGAGGGAGATTCTGGCTGCTCGTCATGCTCTTCAACTTCAAACTGATCCTCTGTTGATATTCCCACTTCATAAAGTTCAAACTACCCTTTTCAGACCAGAATTACCTCATAATATGGCCCTTGATCTTTACATAAATCAATCTGAAGTATGTCTAGATTTAAAGAACCTTCATCCTGTCACAGAGGAGCCTTGGTGCCTCGTTGATTCTGTTTCAGGGAAGCTGTATGTGGATCAAGTAAGAGAAGAAATGAGACAAGGAGTGCTGATTCTGCAAGCTTCAGAACATGAACCAGATGCAAATGCCCAGCCAGGGGCTCCAGCGTCAGCATTGGCGGCATTGGGTCAATTTTTACGTCCCAAAATCGAACCACTGGAATATATTGCCAAGTGTGTTACTTATGATGGTACCGTGGTGATGGTGAACAGAAAGTTGGAGGTTCTGACGGCAGATCCGCTTCTTGTAAGCACCTGTTCAAAGTTGGACTCGCTCGAAAATATTGTAGAGAGTTTTTTACATAATTTGAGGGTTGTTAGTAGCCATGATGATTGATAGAGGAGTAGAGAAGAAGAGAAGAAGAGAGAGGAGAAGAAGAGAAGAAGAGAAGAAGAGAAGAAGAGAAGAAGAGAAGAAGAGAAGTAGAGAAGTAGAGAAGGAGAGAAGAAGAGAAGAAGAAGAATGGGGAATGATTTACGACAGTACGGATACTTTGGATGATTGGATAGTTTGGACGTTTGGATAACTGATACAGTGGGCACTTTGCTACTATGAATGCCATTCTTCTACAAGATGTGGAAAATATCTGCCTTTCATCTGTATCATACACAATATTGCAAGTACAAGTACAAGTACAAGTACAAGTACAAGTACAAGTACAAGTACAAGTACAAGTACAAGTACAAGTACAAGTACAAGTACAAGTACAAGTACAAGTACAATTACCAGTACAAACTCATTGACGTACATAACGAACATTTATAAATAAACTATACTATTTGCAGTCATCTATATCTGATTTGCATTTGAGAGGTTATCAATTTGACGATACTTGATATGCTTGATCTAACTTGCTCTATCTGGCTCTATCTTGATCTCCATCTATTTTTGTCTCCATATTCTACATCTTCATCCGATTTCACCTATCTTCATACCCATACATACACCTCCACATCCTCCTGCTTCCCTTCCACTTCTTCTCCTCCTTCTCCTCCTCCACTTCTCCTCTTCTTAGCACTTCTTCCCCTCCCCACTACCAAGCAAAATCACGTGACTGCCTGCACTTGAAACCTCCACAGTGAAATTTGGCCAGTCTAGTAGTTTATGAAGTTTTACCCCCGAATAACACACTCTAAGAGCTTTATACGCAAGATGAGTAGGTATTCGGTGATCACAGAAGGTGAAAAAGTGGCAAAACCCATCTTGGATGACAGAAACTACCGGTTCATCCGTCTCCCCAACAATTTACATGCACTTGTAGTGCAAGATCCAAAGCTTGATAAGGCTGCTGCTGCTTTAGATGTCCATGTTGGTGCTTTTAAAGATAAGAAATACGGGATCCCCGGGTTAGCCCATTTCTGTGAACATTTGCTTTTCATGGGAACCGAGAAGTATCCCTCCGAGAATGCTTACTCCCAATATTTGGCCAAGTATAGTGGACATCTGAATGCTTATACTGCTTCAGAACATACCAATTATTACTTTGAAGTTGATGCTAATGCCCTTCATGGAGCCTTAGATAGATTCTCCCAGTTCTTCATTCTGCCTTTGTTTCTGAAAAGTTGTCAAGAAAGAGAAATAAGGGCCGTGGATTCTGAAAATAAGAAGAATCTTCAAAATGATACTTGGAGACTCTATCAACTCGATAAGCTGACGGGCAATTCCAATCATCCATACTCTGGCTTTCTGACAGGTAATTACTCCACTTTAGGCACCGATCCCACCAAATCTGGACTTGATGTTAGAGATATCCTTATCAAATATTGGGGTGAATCTTATCTGTCTAACCTTATGAGTTTAGTGATTATTGGTAAAGAGGATGTTGATCAGCTCTCTGAATGGGCATATGACATGTTCCATCAAGTTAAAGACTCAAAATTGGACCGTCCAGCCTATGATAATAACCTCATTTATAGTCCTGATCAACTCCAAAAACTCATCAAAGCCGTTCCAATCATGAACCACGACAAATTGGAGCTTTCCTTCTTGATTCCCGATGATCAAGAATCAAATTGGGCCTCCAAACCTTACCTGTATTACCTGCATTTCTTGGGTCATGAAGGGAAAGGATCCATTTTCCTGTGGGCCAAAGAAAAGGGTTGGGCAAATGAGTTGAGTGCTGGTGGTTATAAGGTTTGTTCTGGTAGTTTTACCTTTGCTGTTGATATAGATTTGACTCAGGAAGGTCTTTTACATTGGGAAGAGATTGTAGAAGCAGTTTTCGCTTATTTGAAGCTTGTCGAACCCGTCGAATGGCGTTACAAAGAGATTGCTGACCAACTGGAGATCAATTTCCGGTTTCAACAAAAACAAAATGCCCTGCAAACTGCTCTGAGATTGAGTGGAAAGCTCTGTCAATTCTGGGATACTATTCCTGCTGAATACATTCTTAGTGATTCTGTTTTCAGAGAGTATAACCCTGAAATTATTAGGAAATTTGGCGACTACTTGAGTGTTGACAACTTAAGAATCCTGCTTTCATCTCAGACGTTTAAAGAATTACCCAAGAAAGAGAAATGGTACGGAACCAACTACTCCATTGAACAAATTGATCCCAAATTGAAGCAATCATTGTTGAGTACGGACCCAGCAAAATTTGCCGGTGAAAATGGCGGCCTTCATTTGCCCCAGAAGAATCTTTTCATTCCTGGTGAGTTCTCGGTGAAAGGCTCCAAAAGAGAACCGGCAGGGAAACATCCTTGGCTTTTAACAGACCTGCCTAGACAGCAGCTCTGGTGGAAGCAGGATGACACTTTCCTTGTCCCAAAGGGAACCGTCAAGTCACATTTCCACTTCCCGTTGCTGAATGATACTGCCAAAAATGCAATGATGACCCAATTGTTCACGGAACTTGTGTCAGATGAGCTCAATGAAGTGTCTTATTATGCCGAGCTTGTTGGCCTTTCGGTATCGCTTCAAGCGTGGAGATTTGGCCTTTTATGTAGAGTAACTGGTTACAATGATAAACTTCAGGTATTACTTGAACAAACAATATCCAAATTGCTTGAATTTCAACCGAAAAGAGAGAGATTTGACAACATTAAAACCAAATTAACTCAAGATTTGGAGAATTTCCTGTTCAAAGTTCCCTATAATCAAATTGGGACTCATCTTTTGACTTTCATAAATGAAAAGACTTATGACAATGATGAAAAACTTGCTGAAATTCAAAAAATTACCTTCGAAGACTTGCAAAGATTCATCAAAGAGCTTTGGGCAGGAGGTGTGTTCGCAGAGACATTGGTTCAAGGAAACTTTACTAGAAGTGATGCCGAAGGGTTCAGTCATCTCTTTGACAAAAAGTTTGAAGATCTTAAACAAATTAAAGCAGTTCATAAACTTCAGCTGTATGTTTTGAAAGAGCCATTGAGGAATTCGCTCACTCTTGGAGATCCTCAAAATATTAATTCTTGTATAGAGTATTATATTGAAGTAGGCGACGTGGCGGATGATAACTTACGGGTTTTGACCGATCTTGTAGCCACCATTGCCCAAGAGCCATGTTTCAATCAATTAAGAACCAAAGAACAGCTCGGTTATGTTGTATTTTCTTCAACTAGAAGCACCAGAACAGAGATTGGATATCGTATTCTTATTCAATCAGAAAGAACCACTGATTATTTGGAGTACAGAATCGAAGCTTTTTTGCTGAAATTTGGTAAGTACGTAGAGGAGCTTCTGCAAGAAGAATTCGATGGATTCAAGAAAGCATTGAAGGCTAAAAAGCTTACTAAATTGAAAAACTTGAGCGAAGAGACTAATAGATTCTGGAAACACATTACTGATGGATACTATGAATTTGCTGCCCACGAAAAACATGTAGAGATCTTAGAAAGGGTTAGTTTGGGTCAGTTCCAAGAATTCTACCGTAAATATATCAGTGTTCTGGGGGGTAATGAAAAGAGGTTGGTTGTACATTTGAAACTGCAGGCACCAATTGAGCAACCTAAGGCCAAGCTTTTGCAAGCTGCCACCATCAATCATTTATACGAAGAAGGCTACGAATTTGAAGACGTCGATGAGATCATAGAAGCTAATGCTGAGGCACCCTTCTCAGAGTTGGCAACCAAGATCATAGAATCATTGAAAGATCAGAATGATATTGTCGACGTATCAGTAGCTGCTAAAAAATTGGCAGATGCTCTTTCATTACGTACAGTTCAGCCGGTTCCAAGTGAATATCCAAAGGGGAAAGAGGTCACCTTGAACGAGTTTAAGAGGTCTGCTGGTCTTGGGGCAGTGCCTGCTCCAGTACAGCCATTACTGGAGTTTTATTTGAGCGATGACTCACATCTTTAGAGTTTGATAGAGAGTGAAGTGAAGGAAGATAAGGTAGAGGTTTTTTGAGAGATTGTTTGAGAGAAAACAGAGATGGTTAGATAGATAATAGATAGATTAGATCAGTATAAACGGGTGTAGCACAGGAAGTAGGAGAGAGAAAGACGTCGAATAGAGATGGCACTTGAATGGGAGAGCAAAAGCCAAGTAGACATAGATCGAAGCTGGTGGAAAAGTATTCTGTGGTTGTTGAGTGACATATGACGACTGAAACTGTTGTGGTGGCTGGAAGTTAATTACCGACAGGTACGATGGTTGTATGTCCAATAGTATCTCTATATCTACCTACCTACCTATGAAGCTATCTATCATCAACCTGTCCATCTATCTATCTATCTATCTATCTATCCATCCATCTATCTATCTATCTATCTATCTATCTATCTATTTATCTATCCATCATCAAAATATCCATCTGTCTATTCATCTGTCAGTTTCTCTTCTTCCTCCCTCTTTTCGCCGTTCTCTTCTCTTACTGCTTCCCTCTCTTCCTCCCATCTATCTCTATACCCCCACATCTGCACTCATTTGTACATCTCCTCTTCCATAACTCTCTTTCTCGTGTCGTGGCTATAAATCCTGCATTCCATTGAAACAGCCCCCCACAAATTTCATCTTCACCATGACCCTTTCCCTTCAAAAAGCCAGTAATACCTACTTTGAGAAGCTATTTTCCTCTCAATCTGGGCTGAATCTTCCTGGAGCACAGGCAAAAGTACTCCTCCTTGACCATAGCACCACTGGTGCGGTTCTGGTGTGCTGGACTCAACTGGAACTCTTGGCCAAAGATGTAGTGCTTGTTGAAACAATAAATCGACTTAGCCAATTACTGGACATGCGTCATCTCAATTGTATAGTCTACGTCTCTCCAGAACTGGTTGATGACGTCTGTAGAGAACTCAAAGCTCCTCATTACGGCAATTATCGTCTATTCTTCAACAATCAACTCTCCAAACTGCAAGTAGAAAGTCTAGCCACTGCAGATCTGCAAGAAAAGGTGGTTCAAGTAATGGAGATCTTTCAAGATTATTTGATGTTGAATGAAGATATGTTCTTGGCCAACTTACCGGCCCTGAAACCCGACTACTCTCACTCCTCCTCCAATCGTCAGGGGAAGTTCTTGGAAGAGGCTGCTCTGCTTACAAGCTTGCTTCTCCTGTTAAAGCAATGTCCCGTAGTCAGATACGAGCAAACTCTGCAAGATTTACGTCGCTTGTCTCTGGAGGTTCTCTATGCCATCAATTCCAACAGTAACAACTCGCTATTCGATGATCTCAATACTAATAAGGATACTCCTCCGGTATTACTTCTAGTTGACCGTAAAAGTGACCCGATCACGCCACTCTTAAGTCCCTGGACATACCAGGCCATGATTCATGAGCTCATAGGTATCAATAAGAACGTGGTTCGAGTGGATGATGAACAATTAACCCTTCTGGCTGAAAATGACGACTTCTTCAGAGGATCCATGTATTTAAACTATGGAGATTTGACTGATAAGGTGCAAAAATACGTCGAAGAGTATAAAAAGCAGACCAAAACGTCCATAAACACCACAAACTTGGCAGAATTGAAGAACTTCTTATCCCAATTCCCGGAATTCCGTAAATTACTGTCAAATGTAAGCAAACATTTGAATATCGTTTCAGAGATAGACCGTAGAATCAACACAGATCGACTTTGGGAGGTCGGTGAACTCCAGCAAGTAATCGTGGGCAATTTAGAAAGCAGACAAACGGTAAACACTCGTATGCTAGACATTCTTACCAATAATGGCGGCGGGAATTCACCGGTCCCAACTACCCTTAAAGTCAAGCTAGTGTTGATATTTGCCTTGGCCACGGACCGAGAGGACGAGCTTCATACATATATCAACATATTGAGCGACCCACAAGTGTGTTCTCCTCCTGCTACGATTCTGCAACTAGCTCTATTACGTCTGTATCACAAATACTTGCCTACTGCTTCAAAAACTGGTGCTCTTGAACCGTCTCAAGGTCTTAAAAAGCTCTCTCTGCTCTTCACTTCAGATACTCTGGCCCAGAAACAGGCTGACAATATTTACATGCAACATGTTCCACTTCTTTCTGGGACACTTCTGGCACTTTTGTTGCTGAATTCAAGAGGTCCCCAATCAGGAGCTCAAGGACAGCTGAATGTGGCCAATCTGCTTGCAAAACTTGTACCTGAAGCGGTGACAAAACAGTATGGGTCGGCTAAGGATATTCCTCTGGAGGTGATTGTGTATATACATGGAGGAGTGACTTATGAGGAGGCTAGGTTAGTCAATGAAATGAATGCCAGTGGTAGATTAAAGGTGGTGATTGGAGGAGATAAGGTACTCAATCTGGATGCATGGTTGAAAGAATTGGAGGCCATGGTGACAGCAGGAGAGACAAATGTGGCACAAGAGGTTCCAAGGAGGGAGCAGTTACGAGATATACTTTAAAGAAAAGGATGAATGATGTGATGTAGAGGTGAGTAAAGAAGGAGAAAGAGAAGAGAAAGATAGAGTAGGAGAAAGATAGAGTAAAGTGGTTTAAGTAGATAAGAGTTTAGCTCTCTGTCACTTTCATCCATCTATATCTGTACTATCCCATGGTAATTCAGTAAGCCCCAGTTGACTCCAGTAAACTGTACCATACTCCAGTATCATTTAACAGATAGAGTGGATTCTAACTACCCAATGTTTGCTAGCATTTAGATTAATCTGCGATGACTCTCCGATGATTCTCCGATAGTTTTTGACAATTTCAGATCACTTACCTGGTCAACCTCGTCATCAAATCTCCTTCTATACCTATTTAGTTATGCCTTCTCTGTGCCTACTCAATAAGCCTTCCAGCTCTTCTAGCCTACTGTTGATCTCTTCAAACTCTCTCTCTTTAAACCTCTATTTATAGACAACGTACATCTAATCTCTGCTTCTTCCTTCTCCTCACGGGGCATACTTCCCATACTTCTCCTCCCATTTCAAAATGTTCTCCGTCAACGACGCCACTAAGGCTAAATTCTGATCATACTTCATTGCCACGTCCTTCTCTCTCTGAGTTACAGCAGTGCCGTCTTGATAGCGAAAAAGCTGTACTTTTGATTCCTTTTCTTCCTCAAGTTCGAGTTGAGATCTTCCCAACCACTCCAAAATGGCTCCAGTTCTCTTACGGAGCTCGTAAAGCAGCAGTTTAGGGTTCACATATCGTGGTTTCAGAGCCTGTGACGTTAATTCTTCCTTCAGAAGAGCTGCTTCAGCCGCCTGGCGGGCTTTGTTACTACTCTTCTTTGGCTTGGTCCTCAGTGAAGGTACACTAGTGGGTGCCAGCAGTAAGTCTATATTGTCCAGGTCTCTAGAATGTAATTTTTTGGGCAGTCCATCCGGTTGTGGAGTTCTGGATAATTCACGCTTCCTCTTCGTACCTTCTCCGCTTCCAGATGTGTTCCCTGAACCTCCACGACTACGAGATGCTTGACTAATGTTCTCTGGACTACTATTACCACTCTTTAACCCCGTTTCAACCTCTTCTACCTTCGGTTGACCTTGCCTATTAGAGGTCTTGGAATCAGCATCTGAGAGAACAACACCACTCTCGCGGGCCAGCTCGCGAAGAGCACGTTTTAGCTGTTCATCATAGTCGTCATGGCGCCGTTCTTTACGTTTTTGATCTGTCAGTCGCTTGGACCGACGACGATCCAAACTCCAATCGACCAAAGATCGCCGTTTTTCATTGACCGACTTGTAAAGAGTTCTTGGAGGGTCATCAGCGACCGCTATATGACTTTCAGGTCGACACATTTCACACCAATACTTGTCTGGGACGTCAGCATCAACGAAAAGACCGACACAATAGCCGTGTTGCCATACTGAACATTTATCACACTGAATAAAGAGACCTAAATCGACTTTGATCCCATATTCTGTATCTAGTAAGGCAGAGAGACCGGAGTTGACGGGCTGAAGAAGCTCTTCATGGCCACAGACACATCGAGTGACCTCAGATTCTTCGTCAATGTCCTCGGTGTCTTCCTGGGTACTAGGGAAATCATTTTGGGGTTTAGAACGTGATCGACGGGACATTTAGTGGTGTTTTGTAGGGGGAAATGAGTTGTGGATATATATTTAGGGGCCGATGGGGCAACTGAGGGTCAAATAGAATGATTTAGGGTGAATTGAGGGTAGATGGGGTGGACGTGGTGGGTTTGATTGATGGATGAGCCAATGTGGGTAGACTCGGGCCGGGGTTAGATTTGTACGGATTTATCCGGGGGAAAGTTCCGATAACGATATTCCAATAGATGATTTGGGGTCCTGGTGGATTTTAGCAGGATTCTTGAAGAGTCCAAAGGGCGGAAAGACGTGGTTATGACCGTAACGGAAGGCTAAATAGATTAGATAACGATAGAATGGAGGATAAAAATTGTGGGTGTGTGAGTGTGTTGGTTAAAGTGAGAATCAGGTGGATGCTGGCGATGGTGATGGTGGAGACCAAGATGGGAAGAATGAGAGGAGAGCACTGAGAGTAGAGGAGCTAAGTAGGTAGAGAATTGCGGTCAAAGAGCACAATTTTGATCATCGATAGATGCAAATAAAATTTAGCCAACATATAGGTCATATTTAGGTATATCGTGATGACTTTCAGCAGTAAAACGATTCATTTTCGGTTGTATCTATGTATTTTAGAAAGTCTATTTCATTGAAATGTCCTTGTCTGTAGTGTGGGTGATCGCTCTTTGCTATGCGCATGGCAAAATTCTGCAGCAAACCATCGGGGGAACATTTTTTATCAGTGATCCAAGACACTGTAAACCAAGACACAGTGCTCCAAACGGAACATTGCAACGATTATATAATTTACAACCCTTGGACCATCTGATCCAGCTTTAATTTTGCTTCTAATCCAGATCTTTTTCTCCATCTTCAATCCAGCTCTTCTCTCTCCATCGTCAAATGATATCCACATTTTCTACCACCTGCACCCCCTTCTACATTGCTTGCCCCATTTCGTCTACTTGCTAATATATATTTAAAATGAATGTTAATATATATTCATGCTCATCTAATAATCACCATTTATTGCATTGATCATTACTACTATCTCACCATTTTCGCCCGTTAAAATACCGTTGAGAGGATATTTTTGGATTTATATGGCCTGAAAGATTATATCTGCTGAAGCACAGTGAAATAACGCCCCAAAAGAGCTTAGGAACAAGCCCCCACCTCCACCCCTCCTAAATCTCCTTTAATTAAACAATATACATCAAAGTCTCAGTACCCCCGCATTTCTTTTCCAATCATGATCACCGAATCAGACACCCACCAAGACCGAGAACTCACCTCCACACTACCAGAACAAACCTCAAACCCTTCCAAATCACCTCAAAACACAAACCAACTTGAAATATCTTCACTGGGACTATTGCTGTCTACTCAGAATGGCCCCCAACTGACTCTACAGCTGCCCGATTCAAACCCTGAACATCCCCCGAATCAAGGACCACCATATCTCAATGAAACTACTCCCTTGTTAACCAATGAAATACAACATGAGTCTCCTTCACTTCTATACTATCGTTTGCGTATTTTTCTCTACATATCAATAGTTAGTATCGTAATCTTCCCCGTCATATATCATCTGGTCAAAGACTTATCTGATATCGATAAAGATGCAGTCAAATCTGTCACTACCACCCTAAACTCGGTATCCTTTTTAGGTTTCAATAATGAAGGAATTAAAAGTAGAGCATCTGGGTCGTTACACATTGACTACTCGGTGGCAGATCGACCTTTTCACCATTATTTACTCCGATTTGGGGCATTTCTTGCTGGTGGATCTCTTATCATCCGTCCAACTTCGCCAGTACAAATATCCTTACGTCATTCAGACGTTGAAAAGTTCACAAAGTTTGCAAATGTACTGGCTCCACCAATGGAAGTGTCCATTTTGCAAAATAGTACCACGCTTTTCACCTTAGACACAAACTCTTCATTAGACAGCCTAGCTTCTGCTTGGTTGGGTAAATATCTTTTCGTGGATGAGGCTGTTTTTGTAGTCCATGCTCAGTTCACTGCTGATTTTCAAACAAAATTCTTAACGGTAAAAAATAGACCCATAGATATCATAACTACTACAACATGGAAGCCTGGTCAACCTTCGTTCAAGATAGATCAGGTAAAACTCGAGCAAGCGGAGAAGGCAATCCAGCTCCTGGCTGTTGCAGACGTTGAGACTTTTAAATTGCCATTAAATTTGACATTGGGTGATGTGCTATCTCTGGTATCATTGCTAGATTGTCTGGGGCATAAAATAGAAATTGGCCAGGTGCTGAGTAAAGATGTAAGTTTAAAACCGGATGTGCCACTCCGACTTAATCTCACTGGTAAAATAGGTCCTATCGATAAAGATCTTGTTCGAGATTGCAGCAAATCTGGCTCTGAATTTACTCAAGATACTTTGTCTTCCAGACTCAAAGGATCGCCAATAAGTCAATTAGTACGGTCTTACTTGGCTGGTGAAAATATTCAAGTTCACTTGCAAATTCTCAAAATTCTGCTTCTTCCCTTTTGGCTAACTCATTGGATCTCTAGTGTCAGCGTACCCCTCTCTCTTCACATCCCCGTCCCTGAATTCCAAGGCCCAATTGCTTCCAATATCTCAATCATTGAAATGGACTTACAAGTTGATGATTCCGTCATCTATGTCAATTCAAATGTATCATTGTGGTTGGATGCAAAGCACTACCTTCTTCAGGATGTGGAAGTATTGTCTTTGGGTGGTGACTTTGAAATCTTTAATGAGAATGATTTGATTCTCTCTGGTAAAACCATCCAACCTGCAATCGCTAGTGGAATCCAAAATCTCAACCTTTCACTGCAATTAGAGGTTAAGATTGGTGATCTGGACGTACTTGGTAATATTCTTGGGCAATTATTAAGAAATGATACAATTGAGACTACGATGAAATTATCACAAGCCTTTGTGGAGGTCAATCTGCCGATATATCTGGGGAAGCTTGATAAATTGAACTTTGATCATAACGTGAATTTCAATCTTCCTTCTTCCTCAGCGGGTCTATTGTATGATATCAACATCCAAGTGGAGTCAATCAGTGTAGTAGAATCAACTAAAGAACTGATTACTGTAGATGTTGAAGTACAATTTCAAGAAACATTTTTGCCACTTCTCTTAGAAATCCCGTTCGACCTTATCAGTTACGAAATCAAGTATAGTGGTCAGAAGGTTGCAAATTTCAAGATTACAAATCTTCTGGAAATTTCAAGCGAATTCAAATTCATTGCAACCGTTACTGCTTTTAAAACGGCTGCAAATGAAATTGAGGATTTGATTAGTAAATATGTTTCTGGTTTTAAAGGATTACAGATTGATATAGTAAATGGAGATGTGATTATTCCAAAAAATCCAAACTTTTCCGCTGTTCTTCTGGAAATTGAATTATATAATTTCACGATCCCAGAGATATCATACAGCCGAGGTAATTCTATAGACAATAATTTTCTGATGGATAAAATCATGGAGAATTCCGAACCTTCTGATTTAACGATAGAAAGTTCACCATTCTTAGTGGAAGCTACAATTTTCTTGTTAACAAGTGAGGTTCAGCTTAAGATCTTTAATCCTATTGTTAATAGAGATATTAGCGGGGTTTTGAACCTGGCTATTGCCAAGTATGAGGGAAAAATTTTGGGAACCATTGGACGGGCCGAGATGACGATATCTCCTGGTCTCTATGTGCTGCCACGGATTCCATTTGTCACTAATAAAGGCATTGGAGGTGATATACTCCGTAAAGCCTTGAATAATAAACTTGATATCGAAATCACTGCTTTATTTGAAGTGGAGGTGATTGGTGAGCAGTTCGGATGGTTAAGTTTGATGTATCAGGGTAGAGGAGTGCTGACGAGTATTAAATTGTGAGAAATAGAATCGGAGTCCTGAGAAGACCATGGAGTTGAGATGGAAAGCTAGGGAGAGAGAGTAAAGAGAGAAGGAGAGGTATGAACGAACCATCGGGATGGTTTCGGTCTAGATAATTTGCTTTTTGTTTGAGATGGAAGTGGACAGACAATATAATTTTACTGAAGGGAATGTGTAGGCAAATGAATAGGGAAGTAGGCTAAGAATACTCATTACAAGAGAAGGAGATGGAGGTGAAAGAGATGGAGGTGAAAGAGATGGAGGTCAAGGAGATAGAGGTGAAAACGACGGAAGAGTAACAAACTCTTGCAATTGTGAACTTGTCACTGACGATCCAGTATGGATGAAGGGCCATGGGACATACTTCCTCGACGATAAGACATATTCCTCCGTCGCTGGAACAGTGTCGAGAGTCAACCGTTTACTCTCGGTGATCCCATTACGAGGAAGATATCAGCCAGAGACCGGTGATCATGTAATTGGAAGAATCACTGAAGTGGGACCCAAACGTTGGAAAGTGGACATCGGAGCTAAACAGGATGCCGTTTTGATGTTGGGATCGGTCAACTTACCCGGAGGAGTATTAAGAAGGAAGCTGGAGAGTGACGAGTTGCAGATGCGTAGTTTTTTGAAAGAAGGGGACCTTCTTAATGCTGAAGTTCAGAGTATATATCAGAATGGATCAGCGGCATTACACACAAGATCGTTGAAATATGGGAAGTTAAGAAATGGGATCTTCTTGAAAGTACCACTGTCATTGATTGTGAAGCTGAAAAACCATCTGTATCAGCTCCCGGGCAATGTGAATGTCATTTTAGGAGTCAACGGATATATTTGGTTGAGTAAGATTCGGGCCAACGACCGGCTGGGAGGAGCAGGAGCCAATGCTGCCGCCAACAAGGCTCTAAAGGATAGCAGAAAGCTCAAATCGGCTGTTTTCAAAATTCTGGAGTGAAGAATATAGGTTTAGAGTGTTGCAGAGTGATTAGTGGAACAATAAACGTTTAAAAGACAGCGAGAATTACCAAAACGTGAGTGGTTCGTAGCGATGGTTCAAAGAGCATCCTTATTGTGAGATCAAAACGAAATTCCGAGGCTGTGCCACAAAATGTAGGACATACCCAGTTGTTTCATACCAGAGAACAAAGGAGAGAGACCACGATGTATGACACACACTATGACACTAGCAAATTTGATTTTGCAGATCCACTCACGAATGAGTGATTGCTATTTCTAGATCATAAGAACTCGGGATTCTTCTCACCATATGCATAAGACCACCAACTCACCGCCATCCATATCTTTCCCTAACCTCCTCCACCAAGTCTAAACTTACAGACCTTCTCTGCAGCCTCTGTCAACAAGAATAGTCTATCCTTTAAGGTTGTGTTTATTCATCCTCTGCTTGCGGGCAAACTCCCGCTCAATAAGGAATGAGTCCCACATATGAGTTGGAAGCCGCAGCCCTTTTGGGCCATGAATCCTACCCTTAAACGCTCTAGATCTACCAATGCAGGTATTTTTAGTAACAATTCCCGACAAAAAGGAACGAACCCATACAACAAATTGCCTAATCCGTCGAGGAATTTTTTTTTTCTTTATTTGTTTCGCCCTGATTTTGTTCGCAGCGCCGACTGGGAAATTTTCGCTCTTCTTTTGATCTCCAGCGAACCCATCTTCATTGACTAATCACTAGAATCATGCAACAAAAGGTCTTGAAATTAACTGTATTGGCTGCTTTGGCTTCCACCGTGGTAGCAACTCCACCAGCCTGTTTGTTGGCTTGTGTGGCCCAAGTTACAAAGAAATCATCTTGTTCCGGCTTGAATGATTTGGACTGTATCTGCGGTGACAATGGTGCTGCCGTTGAGCTGTGTTTGGACTCTGCTTGTCCTAGTGGCGATGCATCTACTGCCAAGTCTGCTTTTGAAGACTCCTGTGGGTCTAAATACAACGCCCTGGCATCTGCTTCTTCGTCTGCTTCCCTGAGCTCTTCTTCTTCATCTGCTTCCAAGAGTTCATCTGCCACTTCCAGCCAAGCTTCCTCCACCGAGGCTTCTTCCAGTGAAGCTGCTTCTTCTAGTGAAGCCTCCTCCACTAAAGCTTCCTCTTCATCATCATCTGAAGTTGCCTCCTCTTCTAGCGAAGCTGCTTCCTCTTCCATCGAAGCCTCTTCCTCAGAGATCGCCTCTTCATCTGCTGCCTCGTCTGAAGCTGCCCCATCTACTTCGTCCACCGCTGTTGAATCCACAACTGAAGCACACAGCTCTGCTGCTACTGCCGAATCCACCACCACCACTCCAGTAGTTTCCTCAGAAACAACTTCGGCCGCTGCTACTTCTTCCTTGGTAATCACTAGTCAGCATAACGCTGGTGTTGCTGCCGGTGTCTCTGTCGGTGCCGCTTTGGTCGGTTTGGCAGGTGTCGCATTATTGTAATCATATACCCTTCATATTAAAATATAAACACAGAAATAACGTTAACGAAACAATGTAGAGGAAGAATGATAATGAGAGAAATAAGAGAAAGAAGAGAAAGATATTCATGTAGAACGTATCCATTTTCGAATGCTCTGTCCAGTCATCTTGTTAGATATTCAATTTATTAGAGATCGATCTGGTTGCCTCACGTGAATCAATCACACAATATTCTTAAATTTGTGACAGTTGCAGTGTAAAAATGAAATACCTATCAAAGAGAAAAAGAACGAACACATTACATTTTGCAGATATCGTCTATGGGTAAAGCCTTCAGGAAGTCACTCTCACTACACAAAACCAATACTATTTCGCTCATACTATCAAACTCATGTAATTTCCCTTCACACACCATCTTTTCATCCTTATTCCAAACAAACCTGTCTTCATTAAAATCGATCTCCGCCCTATTCTTCTCCGCATTTATGGTAATTAATAGCCCCATATTGCAGCTCAAAAGACCAATACAAAATGGTCCACGAAACAAGAAAATAAATCTCTTCTCCAATGTATAGAGTCTCTCTATATTCAGCACCCTCCCAGAACCAGATCGAGCAAAGACACCCAGAGCAAGCCCATGAGCTTCTCTCTTGCAAAACACCAGGTGAACGTTTCTGGACATTCAAACCGGTATGCCGAAACACCGTTATTTATACTTTTTTTTATTGTGTGGGGTCTTTTCATGAAGACATAACCATCTCTTGAAAAGCAAGAACCACCACCATTCAGTATGATCCACACTGTCAAACGATATGAAGGATAATGATTTTACAGGATTATTTTAAATACCGTTCATTGCAAATAAAACATATAAAGACTTGCATCACAAATCATCTACTCTACCTAACTTCTCTTCTGTGTTTAGATCAAGGGACAGTACTAGTCGATAGTCTCAGACAAAACTCTAGCCGCGTAAACGCCTTGGCCATTCTTATGAGAACGCCTTGCTAAAGGCGCCTGCTTTTACATCTCTCAAATGAGACGTCTTTATTGCTTATCCACAGTCAATTGATACATGTAACCAATATTCTTTCCATGCATCTTCTTTGCATTTTGGACAAACCGGACATCGACCGGTAGCAACCCATCAGTTATCATGATACACCGCGGACTCCCCGCGGGCATCTTTCCTCTGATATAAATACTACCAAATAGTGGTAACTACAATCATCATCGAGAGAAATGTACTCAGCCTACTACGGAACCATAGTCCATGCCCCGACTTTGTCGTGGGTTGAAATCCATCCAAACACCATTGTCGCGGTGGATGAAAATGGTACCATCATACATGTGGAACACAACCACAAATCTGAAGATCCGAGGAATTATATCGCTACTAAGCTTGAAGTTCCCACAAATCAGATGGAATTCCACGATTTTCTGAACAACCCTCTTCAATTTTTGTGTCCAGGTTTTGTAGACACCCATATCCATGCATCTCAATACCCTAACGTGGGAACTGGTCTTGGAGTACCACTTTTGGATTGGCTTCACGAATATACTTTCCCCATGGAACAATCATTTATTAAGCAAAACAATATACTGATCGCCCGCGATGTCTATACCAAGGTTATCCGGAGAACGTTACAAAATGGAACTACATGTGCATCATATTTTGCAACCATTGATCTCAAAACCACTCAAATATTTACTGACCTCTTGCTTGAAAGCGGCCAGAGAGCTTTTGTAGGGAAAGTTTGCATGGATCACAACGATAAATTTCCCTCATATTGTGAATCCACAGAAGAATCTCTCGAGACCCTGGCAGGGATGATCAAATATATGGAGGATAAATACCGGAAGACCAACGTCTCTAACTCGTGCCAAAAAATAGTCTCCCCAATTATAACTCCTCGTTTTGGACCAAGTTGTTCTCAAGAATTATTACAATCTCTTGGTGATATCTCTCACGAGAAGAAATTACCCATCCAGACTCATATTTCTGAAAATTTAAAAGAGATCGAATTGATGAAGGAGCTTTTCCCCATGTTCGAAGATTATGCATCGGTCTATGATCATTTTAGACTTTTAAGCGAAAGAACGATTCTTGCCCATGCCATTCATTTGACTGAACTGGAATGCAGTTTAATTAAGGAAAAGAAATGTCTGATTTCTCATTGTCCTACTTCAAATACATTTATTTCTCTGGGTGAAGCTCCAGTTAGAAAATACTTGCAACAAGGAATCAATGTCAGTTTAGGGACTGATTTGAGTGCTGGTTTCGATGTGCTGATTCTTGAGGTGATGAAAAATTCAATCCTTGTTCTGCAACATTTGGCCATGAGAAAGGGAGATTCAGTCAAATTGACTATCAGTGAAGTTTTATATATGGCTACTCAAGGAGGTGCAAGAGCAGTTGGATTGGGAGACAAAATTGGAACTTTCCAGGTTGGTAAACAATGGGATACACAATTGGTTAACTTGGATGCGCCAAACTCTTATATTGATGTATTTGAATGGCAAATTCCAAGAGAAGGAGAGGGGGTTAAAATGGAAGATTTACTTGGGAAATGGGTATTTAATGGAGATGATAGAAATTGTGAAAAGGTTTGGGTAAATGGTAAATTGGTTGTTCATAAAATGAAGGAGAAGGAATTAATATTGTGATTAGTTTAGAATGTTAATTATAATTATGTTATAAATGAACGAAGTGATACAATTGAAAAAGAAACGAGTTTTGAAGACTTCACTAAATTAATCGGCCATGTGAGTGTAAATGTTAACACCTATATCTTCACAATGGTACTTCTACTATTGACCTAAACCCTCGCCTCCCTAAAGGAGCTTATCTAACATTTTGCTACCATTTTAAATATATATCACATGACCCGGCAAGCCGATTTGCTTATCAGTGGGAAGCCCGCGGATTGCCGCGGTAGTAGCAATACTACAATCAACAATATAAATATCAAATCAAGCCATCTGGATCATCAAAATCCATGCACAAAGTCTATTACGGCACCATTGTGCACACTCCGACCTTGTCTTGGGTTGAAATCCACCCACGAACCCTTATTGTTGTGAATGATGCCGGTACAATAGTGTACATCGAGCATAACCATCGATCAGCAAACCCCCGCAATCACGCGGCTGCTAAAGTAGGAGTTACATCAAATGATGTCGAATTCAATGATCTTCTGAAGAACCCCCTTCAATTCTTAACTCCAGGATTTGTAGACACCCATATTCACGCATCTCAATATCCAAACGTGGGTGCAGGTCTTGGAGTACCACTTTTGGAGTGGCTCAAAGAGTATACTTTCCCTATGGAAACAGCGTTCACCTTAGAGCAAAATGTGCTGATGGCCCGTGATGTCTATACCAAAGTAATTCAGAGAACATTGCAGAATGGAACTACATGTGCATCATATTTTGCTACTATTGATCTCAGAACCACCAAGCTCTTTACCGATCTTTTGCTTGAAAAGGGCCAGAGAGCCTTTGTAGGTAAAGTGTGTATGGATCATAACGATATGTACCCATCTTACTGTGAATCTACGGAGCAATCGATTGAGACCCTGGAGAAAATTATAGAGTATATTCAAGACAAATGTAAGACAGCTGCAAAAGCTGAAG
Source organism: Kurtzmaniella quercitrusa (assembly GCA_030570095.1). Taxonomy (NCBI): domain Eukaryota; kingdom Fungi; phylum Ascomycota; class Pichiomycetes; order Serinales; family Debaryomycetaceae; genus Kurtzmaniella; species Kurtzmaniella quercitrusa. Next base: position 17,818 of record JAJLUZ010000032.1, on the reverse strand, counting down.
GCAACCAATATCAGAGCATTGTGGCTCCTATTATTACTCCTCGCTTTGCTCCAAGCTGTTCCCAAGAACTCTTAGAATTATTAGGTACTCTATCTGAGGCTCAAGAATTACCAATTCAAACTCATATCGCAGAAAATTTAAAAGAAATTGAGTTGATGAAGGAGTTGTTCCCTGAATTTGAAGATTACGCATCAGTATACGATCATTTCAAACTTCTTACTGAAAGAACTGTTCTTGCTCATGCAATTCACCTCACAGATCGTGAATGTGACATCATTAGGGAAAAAAAATGTCTGATCTCTCATTGCCCAACCTCAAACACTTTCATTTCGCTGGGAGAAGCTCCAATCAGAAAGTACTTGAAGCATGGCATCAACGTTGGTCTCGGTACCGATTTAAGTGCTGGATTTGACGTTCTGATCCTCGAAGTGATGAAAAATTCGATTCTTGTACTGCAGCATTTGGCCATGAAAAAGGGAGACGGAGTCAAATTGACCATTAGTGAAGTTTTGTATATGGCTACACAAGGTGGAGCCAAAGCTGTTGGATTAGGAGACAAAATTGGAACTTTTCAGGTTGGTAAACAATGGGATGCACAAATGATCAATTTAAATGCACCAAATTCTTACATTGACGTCTTTGAATGGCAGGTTCCAAGCGACGGAGAATGGAGAAAAATGGAAGATTTACTTGGGAAATGGGTATTTAATGGAGATGATAGAAATTGTGAAAAGGTATGGGTTAATGGAAAGATGGTAATTGATAAGACAGATGGTTGGGTATTGGTTTAGAATTATCTTGAGAAAATATTTCACATCTTTGCATCATGTAGCTTGAAATGGATGTTGATGTACATCAATGTACGCAGTGAGTGCGGCGTGAAGTGGCTGCAACTATTTTTTTTTACCGAGATATCGCTTAACTAATGTAAATAAATCTACTGTCTTCTGAGCTCAATGCGGTGGATTCGTTATCTTTTCAGAGCACAGGTTGTTGTCATCCGAGGTAAGTTCTGTATTTTACTGTTTACTGAAGTCTACTGTAGTCATTTTATGTCTTGTAAAATTTGAACGTATATGTGTGAGCATACATGCTAGAAACTTAAAAGCAGTAGAACTGCAACGATAGAAGTGACAAACTGTGGGCTGTTAGCCTATTTTGGGTATATAAATTTAAGCAATTTCGAAGCTCAGCTTACCAAAGTCTGGAGTTCCACCTAAAGATCCAAAAATGTCACCGACATAGTTGGAAGCGTCATACTCTTCACCCAATTCGTAAACGGAATCCCAGTTTTTGATAACATCGTGAACAAATGGAAGACCTCCTCTGACCAAATTAGTCAACGAAGCTTCAATTCCACCGAAACTGGTGTTAGTGAAGTAATTGTAGGTAGTCAAAGATGGAGGTGGTCTAGAGAAGTCAGAGATAGTTCTCATGACAACAATTCTGTCGAAGTTAACGAGACCGTACTTGTCAGCTCTAACAAAGGCTTCAAGAGAAGCATTATCTTCTTGAGCGGTAGAACAGTATGTAGCAGAACCATTGGTCATCAACTTAGCAAAACTAGAGAAATAGTCACCCAAAATGTTACCGGTGAAATAGTTGTCAGAGGTCAAAACGTCACAAGATTCAACCCCTGGGTTAGCACGAGCCTTGGTTTCGTTGTACAATTTTCTGAAAGCAGCATTTTGAAAGTTACCTTTGTCCAACGAAGCATTGCTGGCAAGCTTAACTGCTTGGTCTCTCAATTTTTCGTTCAACTCGAAAACTTCGGAACCATAGACATTACCTGGGTAATCATTTTGGTTGTCAGTTCCGTAGGCGAAGTAACCAGAGGTCCAGTTGCTTTGGGCTGGGTCTAATTCCTTGGAATCAATTTGGTATTCAAGAGCAACTTGAACGGCATATTTAGCGAAAGTAACCGAGCCAAGAGTAGTGTAGTTTGGCTCACCACCAGCAATACCGGCGATCAAAAAGTAAGTCTTAGACAAGTCAAACAATGGGTTGAGGGACAAAGCGGAGACAGATGCAGCAGCGTTAATTTCACCTTCACCAGTGGTGAATTGACAAATCAGGTAGTTGGTGGTACAGTGAATGTCTGGGTATTCAGGAGAAAGACCTGGAATAGTAATGTTGTGAACAAAATCCAATTCTTCGAGCCATGGAGTAGTCTCAAGAGAGAACATGGATGTAATGAAAACCTTTGGCTGAAAAATAGCGTAAGGCTTCGAGTAAGCGGTTTGAAGATGATTATTGGTGGTAGTAGTGTTGGTGATATTAGAAGCACCAGTGGACTGATCATTTCTTTTAGCTAAGGCAGCCGGTTCATCCTTCTTAGAACCGAAGAGTGGGAAAGCAGTTGCACCTGCGACCAAGAGAGGAAGAAGTCTCATGATTAAGAGATTTAATATGATCTTAGTTACAGAAATATAAGATCACGAAAGAATCAAGAGACATTGGCATGCTATTTATACAGCCTCGACCAATTTGGAACAATTCCATCCATATTTGTCACCGGCCTCTCCCAACCCCAATCTTATCGTTTTTCACCGACATCCACTATTGTAAAGATTTAAGATGCCGTTCGAAATCGATGGAAAAATAACCATTATGCATAGCTGCATTCAACTAGATTACTTGCATGGAAGATAAAATCGTCTTGACGAAGCGAGAGGGCTATAACGGTGATCAGGGAAGAGCCAAAGAAGTGAGGATAAAGGGACCAAAGGAGACCGATACTTGCACGTTGATGGAAGTAATTGAATCAATTTCAGAGCGAAATTGGCCAGAATTGATCAATTTTGCCTCCATCTTTGCTCTGACCGCCGCTTTTACCGAGACCGTTGTTACCTCACTGGCCGAATTTATTTTTCGACTTTTTCTTCCCTCTGCCCCTTTTGGACGATATTTTCAAATAAAGCATATTAGGCAAAGATCCTTTGCAGCGATAAGAGGATGCCAAAAAAGGCACCATTACAATTGATTACCTTGCAGAACGAACTTCCGACCAATGGTTGACCGCGGAGCGCACCGAGGTGAAAAAGTAGATACCCTTTCGTTACCTTTTCGGTATCTTTTAATAATATTGAAGTGATGTGATTTGAATTGCATAGTTTTATTTTGATGGATAGAGTCCGTCCAGATTTGGAACACGGCACTGACATCTCAGGGGTTCTAGAGGGACCCAAAAAAGTCAGAAGCATCAATGGGAATCCTCAGAGAAAGTTTCTTCGAACACTTGATTCGATTTTTTGGCCCATTGTTCTACTGCCTTTGCTGTTTGACCTGGCCCGTTAAAACTTTAATGTATTGAAGCGGTTATTGCGGAGCAACTAAACCAAAAATGGATTGGAAATTGGTTGAAAAATAGGTTGAATAAATTGAATAAATTAAAATGTCAACCTCAATAACCACGATAATTCTTTCCAAAAAGGATCTTGAAAACCCGCCTCTACGGTGACAATAGGATCATGCAACGTATAAGTAGCTTTGCCCAAACTTTCCCTACAACAAATCGCATACTTTTACTAAACTAATGATCGTTCGTTCAAACTGCATTATCAAGCCCTCTCTTTCATAAGCGCCAAAGTACCCTACGGCAAAATTTGGCCCCGCCACTGATTCTACTTGCATGGTAATGGCAATATTTGCAATTGCTGTGGGAAATGTGCAGGGTACTATCCCTGATTTAAATGTGTGCTAATATCTGCTTGAACATCTCATATTGCCCGCTCAAATCATCATACCCCTCCCCGTAGATTGCCCCTTTTCTACTCTTTATATCGACTCTTCGAAACCTTAATCTTGTCTTTCTCCTCTCTGTGAACAATTCTAATTATCTAAAAAATCCTCTTGCCTAAATTCTAATGATCATGCCACCTACTTCTGATAATCATCTAACTTCTACAAAGCTTCTCTCATCTCCTCCAGTTCACCCTCTAAATGTCTTCATCTTCTATCTCCTCTTCAAAGTCTTTTCCCATCTAATCTTCTGTACTAAAATTAGGACCCTTTCGGTTTTTTATAAAAAATAATTAATATGTCATCTCCTGCACGTAAATTTGACACTGTTCTACCAAAACCAAAAATAAAAAAACCAAAATGAATCCTTTCTCGGAGTCCTCGACCAGACTGCATACAGACCGTGCGGCTCAAAACCCACAAGCTCTGCTTAAACCTGCAGGAAACCTTCAAAGGTCCATCAGTGTTTACCATAAACATGCCTGAAAAGAGGCGGGCGGAAGGAACATATGATCCTGAGGTATGTTGGAACGCGTCGCAAAAAACTCCTTATTATTTATACTAACTTCAGGATGGGTCAGTGGCCGATTACGTTTCCCAGCGCCTCGAAAGTAAGCGGCGTAAAAGGGACGATTCTGATGGTGAAGATGACAGCTCTCTTCTGAGTGATCTGAGTGATTCAAGTGACCTGGAACTGGAGCTGGACTCCGAAAATGATCTGATATCTTCTGAAGCTCCAGATGTAAACGGACAGGCCAGAAATTCGCTGTCATCACCGGCAAAAGCTGGAATCATAAAGTCGATTCTGTTAAGAAACTTTATGTGTCATGAGGCGTTTGATTTGACCCTAGGACCTCAATTAAATTTTATTATTGGTCGTAATGGATCAGGAAAGAGTGCCGTACTAACTGGTATATCGGTAGGTCTTGGAGCCAAGGCAACAGACACCAGTAGGGGCTCAGCTATAAGATCTTTGATCAAAGATGGCAAACAAACTTCCAGAGTTCAGATTATCCTCTCCAATGAAGGTGTGGAAGCATACAAACCAGAAGATTATGGTAAAAAGATTATAGTAGAGCGAAAATTTCAAAGAAATGGAACCAATAATTACTATTTACGTTCTGAAAATGGGAAGACAATCAGTACCAAAAAATCCGATTTGGATGACTTGTTGTATAGGTTTAATATCACTGTAGACAATCCATTAGCATTCTTGCTGCAGGATAAGGCTCGAGAGTTTCTTACTGCAACAACAGACAAGGTAAAATATGATTATTTCATGGCTGGTGCCTTGATTAATGACATCCTCGAAAACTACAGAGCCATATCCCAAAACATTGTAGATGTTCAACAACGACAAAAACTCCTTAAATCAGATCTTGATGTATCAATCCGAAAATATCAAGAATCAACAAATGTATACAATCAGTTCAAAAAATCGGACTATCTAAGACGTAAATTGGAATTAATCAATGGGAAAATGTATTGGTTCAATGTTAGTGTCATTGAAATGAAAATGGCAAAATATAACTCTGATTTAGTACAAAAGAAATCAGAATTGGACAATATAAAGCAAGAAATGGAAGATTTGAACGCTAAAATTAGTGGCTTTGAGGAAGAAAAAGAAGAAGCAAATAAGCAAATATCGAGCACTCAAACTGAATTGATAGAGGCACTGGAGAGTTCTAATAATGTAAAAAATAAGATGAAAGAGATAAAATCAAGTATTGATGTGATAAACGATGAGATAAAGAATTTCAACGAAGAAATTAATCAACAAAAGGTTGAGTTGAAAAAACTCGAAAGAGATTTGGAAAAGGAACAATCTAAATTCAACCAGTCATCAAATTTAACCATTGAAAAACAAATAGAGAATTTGAAGATTGAAAAGAGTAAACTTGAACACGCAAAAGAAACTATCGCCGGAAAGTTGGATCTTTTAGATGGGGATACTTCTGAAATTATAACTATGAAAAGAAAGATTCTGCAAATTCAAGATATCCTTACTTCTTTGAAAGACAAGAAAAGACAACTCATAGATATTCAAAAGGATAAATACCTTCCTTGGGGTCCCGGTATAAAGAGGGTCAAAGATGAGATAAACAATACTAGCCAATGGCACAGACCCCCAATTGGACCAATAGGACTCTTCGTTGGTATCAAACAGTCTTTCGCTTCCTGGGGGGACATCCTTAATACCTCATTGAACAAAAACTTGGATTCATTTTTGGTCCATGACGATCACGATAGAAGAATTTTGGACTCGATCCTTAAAAAGCATCGTATTAATAAGAATGTCATCACCAGAAAGTTTGAAAAATTTGATTTCTCTCAAGGAAAGATTAAAGGTTACACTACAATGCTTGATGCGTTAGATATAAGCAATGAAAATGTGTTGTATACCCTTGTTGATACCAACTACATTGAACAAAATGTGCTTGCTGGTACTAGAAATGAAGCTCGGAGAATTTTACAAGGAAGTGGAAGAGTTCGTAATGTGTTTTCATTACTTGATCACAATTCTGGTCATCGTCTGCAACAAGATGGAGGTACATTCAGAATAGATCCTATATTCTATAAAACTAGAGAACCACACAAGCTTGCAAGAGAAAGTCTGGAAGATGAATTGAAGGCTACAGAGTCTCAAATCCAGGATGAAACCCTCAAGTTGAATGATTTTCAACGTGAGTTGCGTAGACTTCGAATGATCCTCCAAAATGAACAGCAAGAATTGGAGAGTGAAAGATCGTCTTTAGACCTGCAATTAAGAAAGCTTGAAGATCAAATATTTACAATGGAAAATAGAATGAATGAAAATTCTGACATCACAATCGTTGAAGCTTTGCAAGAGAGAATTAAAGAAGCTAACCAAATGGTAGCGCAACGTAAAGGTTTTATCACAGGACTAGAGGATGACAGAATGAGAGAAGCTGATAAATTTAAGTCTACCAAAGCTGATTTTGTTCAAGCAAAAGAAGTGGAAGATAAAATTCGACATAAACTCAGAATCAAGGAAAGAACTTTACAAGAGATCGAAACTTCTTTTGAAGCCCGAACTACCGAGCAACTGAGAATTGAGCAACGCATTGAATCGATAAAGGAATCTATTTCCCACTTGGAAAATAAAGCATCAAAGGCAAATAGGGCACTTGAAGAGCACACAAAATCTGCTCAAGAAAGGTGTAAACGTGAAGAAGTGGAAATAAATTCTAATGACACCGTTGAACTGATCACTGCCGAGTACGAACGTACTCAAGAGGCGGTGAAGGAAAGTGAAAAACATATAGGGAGAACATACGAAGAGATACAAAGTGAGCTTATCCAAAGTAAAGAAGTGAAAGATGACTTGGAGTCAAATTTGGCTGACCTAGAAACCATCTCTACGGAGTTAGATGATGATCTCAATCAACGACTCAAGTACCTTCAAACTACAATTTTGAAACTGATTCGAGAAGCCCTGACGCTGTTTGAACAGCTGCTTGCTCTTCGAGGCTTCAAAGGTGAACTCAGATTTGGATTTGCCGAGAAAACATTGACAATGTTAGTTCAAACAAAAGGAGATGCTAAAAAGAGAACAGTCGAGCTGTTACTGGGAGGTGAAAAGCTGTTCACCCAGATTGCTTTATTGTTAGCCATTTGGAGGTCAATGAACAGCAAGATTAGAGGTCTTGATGAGTTTGATGTATTTATGGACCTGGTGAACCGTCTGATCAGTATTAGGTTGTTATTATCAGAGCTTCGTAAATATCCTAAACTGCAACTGATTTTCATTACCCCCCAGGATATTGCAGTAGTGGGGGATTTAGATGCTGAAGATATCATGATATATAAGATGGAGGATCCTAGAAATAAATAGAGATATAGATACATTCATTAATAACGTCAACAAGAAATAACAAATTTTTCGTAGCTATCAACTTAATGATGGTTCACACTGATTGGCGGTTTGACGGTTACTATATTAAGTATATTACAATTATGTACAATTAGATGCGATGACTTTCAGGCTCCAAGCGGAGCCAAATATTGAAATGAATCGTTGATGTGTTAATGAATCAACCTGAATCTTGCCATTTTCATGAGCCACAAATGGTTCAATTTGTTTAGGAGTTGTCTTGGGCAGTAACAACATTATTTGGATATATGAAGCCAAAATTTGTGAGTTTGTAGAATTGCTTCCCATTTTCATAAGTTGGAAACAACTGTCGAATACATCTTGATCTAAAGGAGATTCTTGAGCCCTAAGCTGACAGAAATGGAAAAAGCATACAAAAATTTCTCTCTGAATGAAAAACTGGCTCTTGACAAGTTTTCTACTGTTCAAAAATGCAAAGAGGAACAGACTAGCAGCTTTGAAATAACCCAGCTCACAAAGCAGTCTGAAAACAAACGTGTGGAGAGATTCGTGGCTCTGAGCTACGAAATTTACAAGAGTAGCAATTTTGTCTGAATTTCCATCCAGATCCATTAAGAATTGAACCCTTTCATGGGTGGACATATAAAAGTTTGGAAGGTCACTAGTCTTCAAAGCTCCTCTTACAAGAGGAGCTTGTTTATGTTCAGTGGTAGAGTAGGTATTACGTAAAAGGAAGGGACGAAACACATCTAACCCACTTTTTTTAGCCTGACCTTCCTGTTGCTTATCTAGAATAGTGCAATATAAATCGGTGTAGTCAGCCAGAATGTTCTTTCGAATAGCTTCACGTCTCCAACGATAGTTTGAAAAGACCTTCTCCTTGGCCATACTGTACAGCTTTGAATCTGTTCCTTTAGTGGGACTTTTAAAGAGACAGGCAAGTTGTACAAATGATTCAAGGGCATCCTTGTAAGCACAATTAGAGTGGGACTTGGCCTCAACTAATAGGGAACGAAGGTCTACAAAGGCTCGACGATGTCCCACATACAGGTAGAATCGTTTGAAATACAACATGATCCCCTGGACCTTGATCCAATCGTTTTCACCAGCAAAGACTGTCGCCATGGCTACAAGAGTATCTACGGAAAGAAGAAATGGGACTTGGTTCGATGGGAAGTGATACGATTCTCTTGGTGGGGCTACAAGTTGTTCATAAGATAAGCAAGTCGCCTCGAAGTCAGCAACCTGACAAGCTTCCAGAGTGAAGTATGACCACATCTGGTTAGATATGGATATATTGGCGGACATTGCAGATGCTAAGGTATTAGTTGCAGCAGCTATTTTACCTTGCACCAAATAATTATAAATGGTGATTTCTACAGCCGAGGAGGACCGATTGGGGTCGATAAAAGACGGATTTATGGAGGTGGAAGACATCATTGAATTGCTGTTATTAGTCAGGTAGCCTCTATGATTGGAAATTTGCTGTTGTTTCTCTATTATACCCTCTTGGAAGTGATTTAGCGGGTCATCATTTGATACCAAGGGTAGTGCCCGAGAGGATCGAGATGAGGATCTGAGTGAGGAACTGATTGAGGATGTGAAAGACCCAGAGATACCCCGTTTAATGTCCAACCAGCGGCGGGTATTGGCTAGAGATTTGACAGCAGAGTGAGAAACACCCATATAATGTACCGAGTATATCATAATTATAGAAAGTGCTTTATAATTCTGTAGTATATCGTCTCTAAATTCCAGCCCTCGACTCACGGTTAACCTAAAATCACCAGTGGTTCCATTTTTCACTACCGTTCAATGTGGGAGACTGCCTTGCATAAATGCGATTGATTTTGGATTTGCGGGAGATCCATTTTGTTCGTTTCCGGTGGATTTTTTCACTCTATCCTACTTCATTTGTTGACGATAAAAAGATGTTCCGTGCCAGTTTCAGGGCGGTCCGTGCAACCAGGATCGATCTTCACACCCCTCCAATGGCTCGTGTTGGTGGGGCTGTTTTACTGGGTCCAATTTCGGCTCTGTTTGTCCGTTACAACTCATCAATCAAGAACACCCTTACAGATTTCGATGCTCCAGCGGAAATCGCTCTGAACATCCCCCCTATGACCAGTGACCAGATCGGCTATCTCCACCTGATTGGTTTGGCTGAAGGCTGGGGTCCTACAGCTATCATCGAGCGTATCTTGGAGGCAACCCATGTGTACACTGGCCTTCCATGGTGGGCTACCATCATCGCTACCACGGTGGGGATCCGTCTTGCCATGTTCCCCATCTATGTCAAGGCTTCTGACAATGCAGCCAAGATGACCAAAGTTAAGCCTGAATTGGATGCTGTCTTGGAAGAAATGAAAAACGCTGCTGACACTAAGGGTCAGATGATTGCTGCTGCCAAGAGGAAGAAGATCATGAAGGATAATGGTCTCCAATTACTGCACCAATTCTTTCCCTTGCTTCAACTTCCCGTGGCATATGGATTCTTCCAAGCCACCCGTAAGATGGCTGCCTACCCTGTTGAAGGGTTTCAGACAGGAGGAACTGCTTGGTTCACCGATCTTTCTGCTGTGGATCCTTATATAGGACTTCAACTTATCGCCACTGCCGTCGTTATCATGATGGTCAGAAGAGGAGGTGAAACTGGAGCACATCAGATGAAGCCAGTGATGCAGAAAGTCATGACCTGGGTGCCTATTGCCTCTCTTCTTGTCACTAGATCATTTGCTGCCCTGATTGTGCTTTATTTTGCTGCCAATGGTCTCTTTTCTTTCTTTCAGACCTTAGTATTACGTCTGGCATGGTTCCGTCGCTTTGCTAACCTCCCTAAGCTTCCTCCACCACCGCCAGCTGGTTCAGCTGCTGAAGGACCAACCACGATTAAGGAATGGTGGGTCAAATTTAATGAAGATGCCAACAGAAAGGCTCAAACAAAATTGAAGACTACCAACGAAAAAGTGGGTGCTATTAGTAAGAAAAAGCAAATGGCATCGGCTGCAAGGGACCTGAACTTTGTAAAGAAGCACTAGTGTAAATAGAACGGTAATATATAGGAGCCGTATCGTCTGTAGAAATCAACACGATCAGCACAAAGATAGGACCATCATAAATCGAGTTCACTACTATCACCTTGAAACAGCTTTAAGATTAGACTAATCTTTTAGAGGAGTAGGTCTTTTTAGAACCCACAGAAGTCAATTGAGTAAACGGAATTTAGTATGAAAAATCCGTAACAAAGTTGCAACCATACACCAACAAAGAACAATGTCACCCCAATCTCCTTCAATACTTGATTGGAAGTTGCTTAAGTGATCCTGCCTCTCTTCTACTCTTGTATCTCACTTCTACTCTTTTACCTTATAATTCACCGTATAAATCCACTCTTCACTTCTAATAGACTTCTACTAGACGTTTGATATTTCAACTCTCTCCAATTCTCTCCTACACTTGCTATTAGCAATTTAAACTGTCCTATAATATCCTAAATTATTCTTCATTCTTCTCCTTTGTAAGTGGCTCCTCTTCGCCGTCAATCACCACCGTTTCTGATTGTTCATTGGTACCGAGTGGAATCTCCTCCTCTACAGCATTGTCCACCAATTTCTCTTCTTCCACAACATTCACAGGCTGTTCAGCCTCCTTCTCCAAATCAGGCTCTGGAATCACAGATTCTCTGTGGGCCTTGACAGATTTAACTTCTTCCACTTCATCTTGTACTTGTCCAATTTCCTTGCCGGGCAGATTATCAGAGATATCGAGGTCAAGTAGACTTCTTGCTGGCTCAAGTTCTTCAACTGGTTCATCAAACACCTCCGCAAAGTTTACAATAAGCTTGTCCATTATCAGGTTCATAAAACCAAAATTGTTGACCAATTCTTCAAGCATTGATGCTTCAGTAAGTGCTGGACCAATGACCGTGGCAATATTCAGCGGCGTCATCTTATTCTCTTCACTGAATCGAGATACCTTATTTAAATGTCTAAGTAATAATCTCAAGGTGTGGAAATTGTTGGTCGGAAGCCCTTGCACAACTTCCTTATAAGATTCGATCTCTTCATTCAAATCATTCTCTTCAGGTTCCTTATTCATCATTTTTTGTTTGACTTCGAAGAATCTTTGAATCACAAAATCAGTCAAAAGAGCATCAGGAAGTTCCCTTAAATAGTGCTTGACCAAACTTGTTAAGGTATGAACATCATACACCTTGGCATTAAAATCAAGCAGGCCCTCTCTATCAATCATTTGTTTGGCATTGTTGAGATCTGAGTACAGAGAACTTATTCTATAGATACCAACATCTCTAATACCTTCTTGTTCAATGACGGTGAAGATTTCGAATAAGAATTTAGGGAATTTCAGCCCTTCACGAGCACAAACAAACAGAATTGGAATTCCGAAAGTAACATTATAACTAGAAACTTTCAAATTGAGATTTTTACTGTAGAACCAGTGACGATTTGCCCTTCCCAATTTCATCAACCAATCATTCATATCATGATCTCCAAGCGTTTGTATCAAGTAATCTTCGTTAGCATTTTCAGAATCAATCTTGAACAGATATGGGAGCAAATAAACTGGAAAGATTTTCTTATTTCTCATAGGAATAATGAGGTATGGCTTCTGCTTTGTATCGACTTGTTGGTCAGCAGATGGCAATTCACGAGTAGAGACTGATTTCTCCGCCACTGGATTGACAAAAGGACGTGACTTGTTGAACAATCCACTAATTTTAAATCTCAGTTGTGAGCTCAGTTTATATTGAATTGATTGTCTCCGAAGCAGCAGCAGCAGGTTCTTCTTATTAAGAGATCCCGGAAGAATTGTTGTAGGGACACCACCATTAAGGTGAGAACTACTGGCCATACTTGGAGCTAATGTAGTAGCATTAGAGGACTCAGATTGAACAAGTTGAAGATTATTGCTGAAGAACCCTTCTTTAGCAGCTTTCTTCTTATTATCAATGATAAGAATCCGATGTTGTTCTTTCAAAATAGCTTTGAATAATTTACTCTTCTCCTTGTCATTATAACCCACGTATTCTCTACTTTGAAGTTGTTTCCTGGCCAAAGTTTCATCAAGCTTCAACAAAAATTCGAATTCTCTTGTGTCATGGTAGTTTATCTCTTCATCAGAATCTTCAATTCCAAATTCTTTGATGAGTTTGAAAACAAGATATCTTTTGTTGAAGTTAACTAACGCAGGCTGTTGATCCTTAATATCTCCTTTGGTGTCATCATTGACAGATTTACTTGGAACCCACAGAGGAATACGATTAATGTCAATAAAATTTTCAATAATCCATCCGAAACAAGGGAGTAAAGGCTCATGACCTAATTGTAAATCAGAAACCAGAATGACTGGGAGTAACAGGGCCAAATTTTCATATTCAGGTTTGACATTACCCAACGAAGAAGCTGCTCTGAGCCAGAGCGTCGCAAATGATCGGGATTCTGGTGAATAAATGACATTTGTGATAGCTGTCTCAATACACAGCGGGATTACGTCACTTTTGAGCCCCTCAAACACGAACGGATGCTCTTTCATCTTCAATCTTGAAGTTTGAACCATCAATAAAAGTGTTTTCATTCGATCCAACCGTTCATCCACAGAAATTGCAGGATCAGTCAATTGAATGAGCAAGTAAACCTTAAATTTATGATAGAGTTTGAACAACTTTCGGAAAATCAATGGGAATTTTTTAACCACAAGCAGCTTCTCTCTAGGGTCATTGAGTGACTCCAAATACAGAAAAATATTCAGAATGATTAAATTATCATCAGATATACTGTTCTTTTGTAAATTAAAGTCTAGCAAGGAATTGTTTTCATAGGCACACTCCAAAACTTTAAATGCTCTAACCCAATCTTCAGTTCTTATTCCCCTGTAGAAAAGGGCCAAGAGTTTATTGAATTTGTGTAGGAATTTTTCAATTTTGCTGACATTTTTGTGGCCAGGTAAATTACGGTTAATGGGGACTTCGTGAAGCAGGTTCAGGAATCGAAATTCATGTATCAAGTATTCATCAAACTTACCCAATTCAGCAGGACGATAAAGTTTCTTGATGAAGAGTTTCTTGAGCCGTTTGTAGTAGTTAACCAACAGTTCGAATGGCAGCTCTAAACGATCGTTAATCTTGTTCAGATTATACCATTGAAGGATTTCGTTCAGGTACAATTTAAGAAGTTTGATAAGAGCACCTTTATTGGTCAAATCAGCGGCAAACAGAGCATAAAAATTGTTGAGTAATACAATCAATACTTTCAAAATGTTGATTTGAATCTTGATAAGAAGTTCATAATCAACTTCTCCCAATTCTGTCAAATCAACGTTCTCGTCGATATCCCAATTTACAAACTGAATTTCTTCTTCTAAATCTTCTTCACCTTGACTTTTCCGGAAGGCAAGCCATTGTCTTTTCATAATCAGAATAACCGCATTACCCAGGTTGATGAAACGATGTATCAACTTAGTTAACAATTCTCTGGTGGTCATGAACAGTTCATAATTAAGTAAGAATATAAATCTATACTCATTCAAATCCATCTTAAGGTCTTCGTTGAAATAACGGACATTTATGAGAAGTAAATCAACTAATCGATCGACAGTGGCATATTTGGGGATATATTTAGTGCCACCAGTGGGAGGAGCATTACCACCACCCAGAATATCTGTGGTATTCAGTTCTACATTCAGGGATCTTTGAGCTGCAGCTGGAGTAGTTGCTCTGGATGACAAATCAATCTGAAGATTATTGAATTTATCAGAATTTAATATATCATCAACATCAATTCCCAACCCTACATCCTCTTCCATATCACCCCCTTCAATTTCATCATAATCTTGAACCTCTCCATGAATAGAAGATTCCAATTCAGCCTCTGAAATCAAATCGTCAGCTCTAAAAATAAGTTTAGGATCCACCACAAAATTACGCTTAGGATCTCCAGTATTGTTTTGATGAGGATTGGTATGAGGCATGCCATTTTGTAATTCTTTTTCAACAGAATCATCATATTTCAGCAAATTCAATTTGAAATAGTCATTGTTGAAAAGAGGAATCCGTTGAGACGCAGGAACAATTTCATTAGATGATTTCTCAGCAATGGTTATCCCTTGAACTGACAGATCCACCAGAGTCAACAGACTAACCAGGCCATTTCTAAGATTGACAAACTTATTAAAATTAGGAAGTGATTGAGAGGTAAGACTATATTGTTCGGGAAGTGGAGGTTCCAAAACCAACAGAAATTCCATGATTTTTTCCAACGAAGTCAGTTTGGTATTAATCTCTAGTAAACGAGTCAATTGACGAACTATCTCTTGATCTACTTGAGGTTCTGACGGTGGAGTTATTGCCACATCATCAACGATTTCTGGAGGTTTTGCATCATCCAGTGCACCCAAAAATAATACCTGATTAAGTGATTCGTTCAGAAGAATGAACCCCATTTGATCATACCTTCTGAGAACATTAGCATTGAATTGGATGATGTCACTTCTATTAGCCAAATTAGATAAATACTCATTCCATCTGTTGAACGAGTAATTGATTTTTTTCCATATTGTTACAAGTTCATTAACATTGACCGGAACATTAGATGAGAGATTGATATTTAAGTCTCCAAAATATGGTACAACTTTTTCTTTATAATAAATTTTGCCCAATCCACGAGGGGCCATTATGTGGAATGAATCTTTTAAAAGATCTTCATTTTCAGTTTGTAATTTGATTCCATTTGTAAGATATCTTCTTTCCAATTCGAAAAGAACTGGCAGCCAATCATTTTTGATTAATTTGATGTAATCAGGAGCAACAAGCAGCCAAATTCTGGTTAATCTTAAACTTGGTTGAGAAAGAACCACTTGTGCTATTCCTAACCACAGCAGCATATTACCCATTTTATCTAAAATACAACCTAAATCTATCCACTTTTCAATGAGTTTAGCCTTTCTTTCGAAAGATTGTGATAGTAATCCTGTTTCCAAGAAGATATGTTGAACGAATAGACGTCCCAAATAATGAATGTGTTGATCAGTAAATACCAAGGGGTTTTTAACGGCACAAAAATCCAAATGAGAGGTCAAAAGAAGCAGCTTATCGAAGGAAGCGTTCCAGTTTTGGAAAAATTGCAAGTCTACATTACAAATAGTATGAGCAAACCCAACAAGATTCATATTTTGCAAGAAATTAGTCAGGTTAAGGGCAACTAGAGGCTCACAAACAGGGGTGTCATTGATCAAATTGGCAAGGGACAGTTGACGGGCAAGGATCTCCTTCTTGAGCTTTTCTAACTCAGACAGAACGATTTTCAGTCTTTCCACACTGTTACTACGATTAACTATAAGCACCAGTTGTAAAACTCGAAGAACGGCAGGGCCTACTTCATTATAAATCAAATATCCGGGGAAGTTTTCAAGAATATTTTGTAAGAGAAGAATGATTCTTTGCAGTACATCAGCGATATCACAAGAGAATTTACGGGCCCCAATCAGTTCTATGAATAAATTCAAGAGTTTAAGAACTTTATCCAATTCTGGGAACATTGGTAACACGGTTATCAAACGATTGACCGAGGTATTATCCTCTTCACCTTCACCCAGCCGAGGAGCGAATAAGAGATGGTGAAGGTATGCTTCGATGGTAGAGGTGCCAAAGAGTTCAAGGGAATCCTCATACACGAAATCAGGGTGCGGTTCATCCGCTTCCCAATGCAGAATCGCTAACTCTTCCTCCTCCAAGGCGGTCAGCAATTTATCGTCGAAGACAGAGCTCTGGATGGTGGTATGCAGATTATTCGGGTGCTGACCGAGCTGTGGGGTCGGCGGGTTGGAGCTAGCAGCAGTAGCAGTAGTAGTAGTAGTAGCAGCAGCAGAAGCAGAAGCAGTAGAAGCAGCAGGAGCAACAGAGGGGGTCACGCTGGTCAACAGCGAGTTCAGGTTGTTGGAAAATTGCAATCCTAATTGTGGTGGAGGTCCCTCGATGGGCACGAATTCTACAGGAGAGGGAGGAGCTACTGGCTGAGATGGGGGCACAGGGGGAGGAGCAATGATGGTTTGGGAGATCACCGGTGGAGCAAGGGTAGCGTCATCACGATCTTCACTAACTTTGAAGGAGCGGATCGACAGCATTGCTGGTAACATCTTATACAAATACAAGTGCAGGCCTCTAAGTTCAGCTCTGAACATCCGAAGCAGTTCTTCACGGACGTCCAGTGAATGGGTGTTGATAATTACATTGATCCAGGAATTTTTCACCAAATTGTGATCATATTCAGGACGGATTAACTTCAGAATATGCAAAGTATTGGCGGTGGTATCTGGAGGGGACGGGTCATTGGGGGACTTCGAGCCGGTCGAGGGTCCTAATTTGGATGAGGAAGTTAATACGGGGATTCCATTGGAATCAATACCAGCCAACATTCCTGCGGAGCTGGAGTTTTTACCACGGATATCACCTTCGTCTTCTTCAGCCAACAGGGCCACTGATTGAATCTCACTGGCAGAAATTACCAGGGCAGCTCCAGTCCATGAACGACGCTTGTCCTTATCTTTCCGCGTCCATATCTTACGCATTGTGGTGGTAGGTAGTAAGGGTAAGGAAGGGAGGAGGCGGGATAGGTTAGTGGGGCTACGTGGCTGTACTGATGATGGGGAAGTACTGATTCGCAGTACTGGTTGCTACGTGACAGCCCTAAAACCTCCAATTTGATGGGTGCTTTTTCCAAAAGGGAGCGAGTTTGTTAAACCTAACAATTTTTTTTTGCCGATTAATTTAGTGGGTAGTCGCGGCGCAGAGAGGTGCATGCGGGGCGTGTATAGTGGGAAGCTAGACGGTATTTTGGAACACGGAAGGGGAAAAAAGACCGGGTGGAAAATAAGTACGGATGTTGAGGTAGATCAGCCGAGCAGCAGGATCTTTAGCTTAAGAAGCTTAAGTCTAGGGGGGTGATTGTTGTGATTGTTGGGATTGTGGAGAGAGGAATGGAGAGAATGGAATCCTATTTGGGGGTTATACTATTTTTCTTTTATTTCTGCTCGATTTGTATTCTATTTCTGCTCTCTATCTGCTCTATTTCTGCACTATTTCTCTTCTGTCAGAGCCTTTGCTTCCTTTCTTCTCCTACCGCTAATCGTCGCATCGTCGCGTTTTTTTAGGGGCCCTCTCCCTACAGTGGCTCCCCATCCGGATGGAAGCTTTATTTTCGAGGCAGG